>JAAEAF010001204.1:0-136316 GCA_011037195.1 Triatoma infestans | reverse complement strand
TTCCAAGTCGCGGGCTAATATTTTATATTTAGCTAAACACTTTAATATTTTTTGATATTTTGTTCAGATTTAAATTATGGTTACACTTATAATATTTAGCTAAACACATTCTAAGGACTTTAACATTATTTTTGAGCCCTAAGATGGCATACAAGACTAGGGCTAAGTTTTTATAATATTTAGCTTGAAACATGTTAAGGACTGTAATATTGTTTTTGAGCCGTGAGATGACATCCACCTCGAGGGCTAAGTGGTTATAATATTTAGCTAAGGACTTTAATAATTTCTGATATTATCATACAATACGATGGACAAATGCTTTGTGTTTTTTAGGTATTGTTAGACTATACTATGAACAAGGACTTTGATTTTTTTATGTATTGTTCTAAGGACATTCTAAGGACTTTAATATTTTTGTTAAGGCGTGAGATGACATCCCAGGACTAGGGTCAAATATATTATCATCCAGTACCATAAACAAAACTTTGTTTTTATTATGTAGTGTTGGAAACATTCTACGGACTGTAATATTTTTCTTGAGCCGTGAGATGCATCCAAGACTGAGGCTATGTTTTTATAATATATAGCTAAACACATTTTAAGCAGTTTAATATTGTTTTTTAGCCGTGAGATGTGACATCCAAGTCTCGGGCTAAGTTTTTATAATATTTAGCTACAAACATTAAATATATAATCATCCAATACTATGAACGAAGACTTTGTTTTTTTTATTTATAGTTAGATACAATATTTAGCTAAACACATTTTAAGGACTTTCATATTGTTTTTGAACCGTGAGATGACATACCAGGACTGGGACTAAGTTTTTATAATATTTAGCTACAAACATTAAATATATAATCATCCTATACTATGAACAAATACTTGTGTTTTTTATGTTTATGTTCATGTTTAAAGTAAATTATGTTTACACTTATAATAGTTAGCTAGAAACATTCTAAGGACTTTAATATTGATTTTGAGCCGTGAGATGACATACCAGGACTAGGGCTAATATTTTATAATATTTAGCTAAGCACTTTAATATTTTTTGATATCATTTTTTGATATGATGAACAAATTCGTGTTTTTTATGTTTACGTTCATGTTTAAATTAAATTATGTTTACACTTATAATATTTAGCTAGAAACATTCTAAGGACCATAATATTGCTTTTGAGCCGTGAGATGACATACTAGACTAGGCGGCTAAATATATTATCATCCTATTCTATGAATAAAGACTTTGATTTTTTTTTTATGTATTGTTAGAAACATTCTAAGAACTTTAATATTGTTTTTTAGCCGTGAGATGAAATGCAAGTTGAGGGCTAATTTTTTATAATATTTAGCTAGAAACATTAAATATATTATCATATACTATGAATAAAGACTTTGTGTTTTTTATGTATTGTTAGAAACATTTTAAGACTATAAATAAAGACTTTGTGTCTTTTTATGTATTGTTAGAAACATTCTAAGGACTTTAATATTTCTGTTTAGCTGTGAGATGACATCGAGGGGCTAAGTTATTATAATATTTAGCTATAAGGACTTTAATATTGTTTTTGAGCCGGGAGATGACATTCAAGACTAGGGCGAAGATTTTATAATATTCAGCTAGAAACATTAAATATATTATCATCCAATATATGAACAAAGACATGTTAGAAACATTCTAAGGACTTCTATATTGTTTTTTTAGCCGTGAGATGACATCCAAGTCGACGGTTAATATTTTATAATATTTAGCTAGAAACATTAAATATATTATCATCCAATACGATGAACAAATGCTTTGTGAATTTTTATGTATTTTGTTCATGTTTAAATTAAATTATCTTTACACTTATAATATTTCGTGAGATGACATACAAGACTAGGGCAAATATGTTATAATATTTTGCTACAAACATTAAATAAATTAACATTCAATTCTATGAATAAAGACTTTGTTTTTTTTTATGTATTGTTAGAAACATTCTAAGGACTTTAATATTGTTTTTGAGTCGTGAGATGACATCCCAGGACTAGGTCCTACTATATTATCATACAATACGATGAACAAATACTTTGTGTTTTCTATGTTACTGTTTAAATTAAATTATGTTAAAAATTATAAAATTTAGCTAAACACATTCTAAGGACTGTAATATTGTTTTTGAGCCTGAGATGACATACAGGACATGCTGCTAAGTTGTGTAAAATTTAGCTAGAAACATTAAATATATTATTATCGAATACTATGAATAAAGACTTTGTTTTTTTAAGTCGAGGGCTAAGTTTTCATAATATTTAGCTATAAACATTAAATATATTATCATCCAACACTATGAACATGGACTTTTTGTTTTTTTTATGTATTATTAGAAACATTCTAAGGACTGTAATTTTTTTGTTGAGCCGTGAGATGCATCCAAGACTGGGGGCTATGTTTTTATAATATTTAGCTACAAACATTAAATATATTATCATCTAATACTATGAATAAAGACTTTGTTTTTTTTTATGTATTATTAGAAATATTCTAAGGAAGTGAATATTTCTGTTGAGCCGCGATATGACATACAAGACTAGGGCTAAGATTTTATAATATTTAGCTAAAGACTTTAATATTTTTTGATATTATTATCATACAATACGATGAACAAATACTTTGTGATTTTTTTATGTTCATGTTTAAATTAAATTATGTTTACACTTATAATATTTACCTACAAACATTAAATATATTATCATCCTATACTATGAATAAAGACTTTATGTATTGTTAGAAACATTCTAAGGACTTTAATATTTTTGTTGAGCCGGTAGATGATGACATACAGGACATGCGGGTAAGTTGGCTAGAAACATTAAATATATTATCATCCAATACTATGAACATGTATTTTTATGTATTGTTTCACTTTTTTATGTGTATTAATACTAGTATACTATGTTTTTCATGTTTTAATACGTGTGTGTATTCTGTATTTTTTACTTTTTTAAGTTTAGTACTACTATGTTTTATGTATTGTTTCATTTTTTTTTCATGTTTTAATACTTGTGTTTTTTGTAATTTTACTTTTATGTTTAGTACTAGTTTGTGTTAAAACAGGTATGTTTAATACTTATGTTTTTTGTATTTTTTTTACTTTTTACATGTAGCAAGGCAGTTAACCCAGGACCAAACTTTGTAGCATCGTAAGTGTGAACAGTAGTACGTTGACATGTCCAAATTAATCCTTTAGGAGTGCTTGGCTTGAGCAAATTGCAACAAATTGGCTTTGGAATGTCTTGTAACACATGAAGTGATACCTTCACGAATACCGAATTCAATCATAAGATGTTTATCATAATCGGTCAATAGTTCCAATTTTACTTGTGTATATTTCAAACAGGCGTCAAATACCAACCAGGCGTTGTGAATTACCAACTTGGATCTATGCTGTAAATAGATTCACACACATTTCTAAACTGTTCAACTATGTCGCTTAAAAGAATTATGTCTGTTGTTAAATACAATTCTGTGTAATCTCTAAGTGTTTGTCCAGACTTGAAACTTCATATCATATAAACTAAATATACAAAGATCTACAACTTATGTTTTATAACATTACTTTGGGAAAATTACTTTTAACGCCACTTTTAGCGGAGGGTTGGGGTTACAGCTTCTCTAAAGTGATATCATAGTTGATTATACAATTCTATCATCCAAACAAAATTAAATAGATGGCCAAAATTCCAAGTTTTAAGACAAAATTAGTAAACCGGAAGTGCGCTTTTACTGAAAAGTTTTTTCAATTTTCGACGAATTTCATTAAATTTGGTACACAAACTATAAAATTTGTCAACTGGAGTAAAAGAAAGTTGTGTGAGTGTTTCACACCAGATTTTGTTTAGGCCAAAGACAATTCTTACATGTAAAAACAAAAAAAATCCATCATCCTATGCACTTGCCCATGTAAAAACAAAAAAAATCCATCATCCTATGCACCTGCCTGATTGTACCGCATCCAGCAACCGCAAAGCGGATTCGACAATATTTATCCTACTTGTGCAGCGTTTTATCGGGGCCTATTGGAACTTTGCCGAGCGCCCTAGCTTACACACGTTCGTCAAAATACCCACTTCTGGATAGCGAACTAGTCGGTTCCCCTGAGCTCCGAAGAGAATCAGAGGCTCTCCTGCTAGCCACTTACACATAGGCATGGTGCGAGGACTTGATTGGATTTGAGAAGAATAGCTAACTTGTCGGTTCCTCTGAGCTCCGAAGAGAATCAGAGGGTCTCCTCCTAGACATAGGACTTAATTGGATTTGAAAAAAATAGAAATTAAACTTACCCTGAGTGTTGTGAAGACGAACAAAGATAAACACCAAATTTAATGAAATTCGTCGAAAACTGAAAAAAACTTTCAGTAAAAGCGCACTTCCGGTTTACTAATTTTGTCTTAAAACTTGGAATTTTGGCCATCTATTTAATTTTGTTTGGATGATAGAATTGTATAATCAACTATGATATCACTTTAGAGAAGCTGTAACCCCAACCCTCCGCTAAAAGTGGCGTTAAAAGGAATTTTCACAAAGTAATGTTTTAAAACATAAGTTGTAGATCTTTGTATATTTAGTTTATATGATATGAAGTTTCAAGTCTCTGGACCGCTTTCAATATACAAACACTTAGAGATTACACAGAATTGTATTTAACAACAGACATAATTCTTTTAAGCGACATAGTTGAACAGTTTAGAAATGTGTGTGAATCTATTTACAGCATTGATCCAAGTTGGTAATTCACAACGCCTGGGTTGGTATTTGACGCCTGTTTGAAATATACACAAGTAAAATTGGAACTATTGACCGATTATGATAAACATCTTATGATTGAATCCGGTATTCGTGAAGGTATCACTTCATGTGTTACAAGACATTCCAAAGCCAATTTGTTGCAATTCGCTCAAGCCAAGTAAAGGATTAATTTGGACATGTCAACGTACTACTGTTCACACTTACGATGCTACAAACTTTGGTCCTGGGTTAACTGCCTTGCTACATGTAAAAAGTAAAAAAATACAAAAAACACAAGTATTAAACATACCAGTTTTAACACAAACTAGTACTAAACATAAAAGTAAAATTACAAAAAACACAAGTATTAAAACATGAAAAAACATAGTATACTCGTATTAATACACAAAAAAAATGAAACAATACATAAAACATAGTAGTACTAAACTTAAAAAAGTAAAAAATACAGAATACACACACGTATTAAAACATGAAAAAACATAGTATACTAGTATTAATACGCAAAAAAAAGTGAAACAATACATGTTCATAGTATTGGATGATAATATATTTAATGTTACTAGCCAACTTACCCGCATGTCCTGTATGTCATCTACCGGCTCAACAAAAATATTAAAGTCCTTAGAATGTTTCTAACAATACATAAAGTCTTTATTCATAGTATAGGATGATAATATATTTAATGTTTGTAGCTAAATATTATAAGTGTAAACATAATTAATTTAAACATGAACATAAAAAAAAAAACACAAAGTATTTGTTCATCGTATTGTATGATAATATCAAAAAAATATTAAAGTCTTTAGCTAAATATTATAAAATCTTAGCCCTAGTCTTGTATGTCATATCGCGGCTCAACAGAAATATTCACTTCCTTAGAATATTTCTAATAATACATAAAAAAAAACAAAGTCTTTATTCATAGTATTAGATGATAATATATTTAATGTTTGTAGCTAAATATTATAAAAACATAGCTCCCAGTCTTGGATGCATCTCACGGCTCAACAAAAAAATTACAGTCCTTAGAATGTTTCTAACAATACATAAAAAAACAAAAAGTCCATGTTCATAGTGTTGGATGATAATATATTTAATGTTTATAGCTAAATATTATGAAAACTTAGCCCTCGACTTAAAAAAAAACAAAGTCTTTATTCATAGTATTCGATAATAATATATTTAATGTTTCTAGCTAAATTTTACACAACTTAGCAGCATGTCCTGTATGTCATCTCACGGCTCAAAAACAATATTACAGTCCTTAGAATGTGTTTAGCTAAATTTTATAATTTTTAACATAATTTAATTTAAACAGTAACATAGAAAACACAAAGTATTGTTCATCGTATTGTATGATAATATAGTAGGACCTAGTCCTGGGATGTCATCTCACGACTCAAAAACAATATTAAACTCCTTAGAATGTTTCTAACAATACATAAAAAAAGTCTTTATTCATAGTATTGAATGATAATTTATTTAATGTTTGTAGCTAAATATTATAACACATTTGCCCTAGTCTTGTATGTCATCTCACGAAATATTATAAGTGTAAAGATAATTTAATTTAAACAGTAACATAAAAATTCACAAAGCATTTGTTCATCGTATTGGATGATAATATATTCAATGTTTCTAGCTAAATATTATAAAATATTAACCGTCTACTTGGATGTCATCTCACGGCTAAAAAACAATATAGAAGTCCTTAGAATGTTTCTAACAATACATAAAAAAATCAAAGTCTTTGTTCATAGTATTGGATGATAATATATTTAATGTTTCTAGCTAAATATTATAAAAACTTAGCCCTCGACTTGAAAAAAAACAAAGTCTTTATTCATAGTATAGGATGATAATATATTTAATGTTTGTAGCTAAATATTATAACAACTTAGCCCTAGTCCTGGTATGTCATTTCACGGCTCAAGAACAATATGAAAGTCCTTAAAATGTGTTTAGCTAAATATTGTATCTAACTATAAATAAAAAAAACAAAGTCTTTGTTCATAGTATTGGATGATAATATATTTAATGTTTCTAGCTAAATATTATAAAAACTTAGCCCTCGACTTGAAAGAAAACAAAGTCTTTATTCATAGTATAGGATGATTATATATTTAATGTTTGTAGCTAAATATTATAAAAACTTAGTCCCAGTCCTGGTATCTCATCTCACGGCTCAAAAACAATATGAAAGTCCTTAAAATGTGTTTAGCTAAATATTGTATCTAACTATAAATAAAAAAACAAAGTCTTTGTTCATAGTATTGGATGATAATATATTTAATGTTTCTAGCTAAATATTATAAAAACTTAGCCCTCGACTTAAAAAAAACAGTCTTTATTCATAGTATAGGATGATAATATATTTAATTTTTGTAGCTAAATATTATAAAAACTTAGCCCACGACTTGGATGTCATCTCACGGATAAAAAACAATATTGAACTGCTTAAAATGTGTTTAGCTATATATTATAAAAACATAGCCCTAGTCTTGGATGTCATCTCAGTACAAAAATATTTACGTCCTTAGAATATTTCTAACAATACATAAAAAAAAATCAAAGTCTTTGTTTATGGTATTGGATGATAATATATTTGGCCCTAGTCCTGGGATGTCATCTCACGCCTTAACAAAAATATTAAAGTCCTTAGAATGTCCTTAGAACAATACATAAAAAAAATCAAAGTCTAAAAATAACTAAAAAACACAAAGCATTTGTTCATCGCATTGTATGATAATATCAAAAAAATTATTAAAAAGTCCTTAGCTAAATATTATAACCACTTAGCCCTCGAGGTGGATGTCATCTCCCGGCTCAAAAACGATATTACAGTCCTTAACATGTTTCAAGCTAAATATTACAAAAACTTAGCCCTAGTCTTGTATGCCATCTTACGGCTCAAAAACAATGTTAAAGTCCTTAGAATGTGTTTAGCTAAATATTATAAGTGTAAACATAATTTAAACATGAACAAAATATCAAAAAATAATGAAGTCATTAGCTAAATATTATAAAATATTAGCCCTCGACTTGGAAGACATCTCACGCCTCGAAAACAATGTTAAAGTCCTTAGAATGTGTTTATCTAAAATATTATAAGTGTAAACATAATTTAAACATGAACAAAATATAAAAAAATATTAAAGTCTTTAGCTAAATATTATAAAATATTAGACCGCGACTTGGATGACAGTTCCCGGCTCAAAAACAATATTAAAGTCCTTAGAATGTTTCAAGCTAAATTTTACACAACTTAGCCGCATGTCCTGTATGTCATCTCACGGCTCAAAAACATTATTAAAGTCCTTAGAATGTTTCCAACAATACATAAAAAAAACAAAGTATTTGTTCATCGTATTGGATGATAATATCAGAAAATATTAAAGTCCTTAGCTAAATATTATAAAATAGTAGCCATCGACTTGGATGACATCTCCCGGCTCAAAAACATTATTAAAGTCCTTAAAATGTTTCAAGCTAAATATTACACAACTTAGCCGCATGTTCTGTATGTCATCTCACGACTCAAAAATGATAATAAAGTCCTTAGAATGTGTTTAGCTAAATATTATAAGTGTAAACATGAATAGAATCCATAAAAATGCACAAAGTATTGAATATCAACTTTAGCTTAAGGATTAAAGTCCTTAGCTAAATATTATAAAATGTTTGCTCACGACTTGGAAGCCATCTCGCGGCTCAAAAACAATATTACCGTCCTTAGAATGTTATTAACAATACATAAAAAAAAAACAAAGTCTTTATTCACAGTATTGAATGATAATTTATTTAATGTTTGTAGCTAAATATTATAAAATATTAGCCCTAGACTTGGATGACATCTTACGGCTCAAAATCAATATTAAAGTCCTTAGAATGTGTTTATCTAAAATATTATAAGTGTAAACATGAACAAAATATCAAAAAATATTAAAGTCTTTAGCTAAATTTTATAAAATATTAGCCCTAGTCTTGTATGTCATCTCGCGGCTCAAAAATGATAATAAAGTCCTTAGAATGTGTTTAGCTAAAATATTATAAGTGTAAACATGAATAGAGTCCATAAAAATGCACAAAGTATTGAATATCAAAAAATATTAAAGTGTTTAGCTAAATATTATAAAATAGTAGCCCTCGACTTGGATGACAGTTCACGGCTCAAAAACATTATTAAAGTCCTTAAAATGTATTTTAGCTAAAATATTATAAGTGTAAACATGAACAAAAAATATTAAAGTGTTTAGCTAAATATTATAAAACATAGCCGCAGGTCAGGCATGCCATCTCCCGGCTCAAAAATATTCTTTTTACCTTAGATTGTTTTCAAGCTAGATTTTTCAAAACGTAGCCGCATGTCTCGCATGCCATCTCCCGGCTCAAAAATATTTTTTTTCCCTGGTTATAAAATCAGATGGGGGTCTCATCGTAATTTTGTAGCCGCGCGCCAGACCCTGCCTTCGGGCGTAAATTCATAAGTGCCTGGGCTCAAAAATTTTTGCCGGTAGAACGCACCTTTACCCACTACTAGTAGAAATTCATTTAATATGGCGCTTTCTGATCTGGGACAGACATCGTAAGAAATGATTTTTTTTTTCCAAATTCAACATCTCGTTAAATTGCATTATTAAATTAACTTTATTAACAGAAAAATGGTCACTTCTTTTGAGGGTGCAGTTAGAGCAGACGCTCTTGCGGATGAATGGCATATCGTACGATATGTAGCAGAATGTTTTGGTCTGTTAGGCTCGGCGGTTCATAGAGCAATCATACATTGTGTCATTGTGGTTACTCATTCATCGGGGACAGTTTCATACTAATCCATGATAACGCCAGGCCTACACAGCTAGTTGTTACCCGCTTTCTGGAGGAAACCGGTATAAATGTAATCGATTGACTAGCATGTTCTCCGGAGATGAATCCTATAGAACATCTATGCGAAATGGACAAAAGACATTTTTTGTTGAAATAAATGTTATTTTTTAATGAAGAAATAAACTAAGCGTCCCATTTTCTGCGTGGTTAAGTATGTATATAGGTATTTAGTAGTAATACCATCTCAAAGATTCATGTAGCTGTTTACTGAAAAATCGCGAGAAACTAGAAAAACCTATCAGAAGAAAGTAAAAAATATGGAGTGAACTTTCACGACTATCACTTTCTGCCAGCCAAACAATTAAATTCCCCTGTTTTTGCCTTTTTTTAAAATTTAATAAATCTTGAGTTATTCTTAAATTCACAAAAGAGACCCTAGGTTATATTGGAATGCCAGTCAGAGAAATGTTAACATCGCAGTTCCCTTGAAAAACCGCCGGATAAAATCATTTTTTTCTGAATGAAAGATACTATCTTAGAGAGAATATTTAATGTTGACTTTAGTTATACAGAATTCAATATTGGTGAGAAACCTTCTGACTCCTACTACTACTACTACTACTCTAATATACTACTAATGCAAATAATTGCATTATTTATTTTCATTTTTAACATTTATACCATAATCGGTTATTTATCCATATTTGAATTTCATTATTTCATTGTTTTAATGTGAATCCTTAAGCTCCATCGTAATTTTCTTTTAGAATTACGTTCCCTTTTATATAATAGTCCCACATAATATAATTGTGCTTATATTTGATGGCATTTCTTCTTATTAATCGCTTCAATATGTTTTTCAATAAAAGTAGTTTGAGGCTGAGAAGAAAACACCGTATCGATCCTTTAAGATCATAATTACCTTTAATAGACTAAATAAATTGCCCCTAACAGATGTATCCCAATTTCGTAAATTTTACATGCCACATTACTTCCTCTTACAGATGTAATAGAATCTAAAATATTGGTAATAACAAGATCAATAACCTGGATTCCAAGACATTCATTGCTGTGGCCGCTTCGCAATTATTGGTAAGAACTGGTTTGCCTTGTTTAAAGCAGGTAACTGGATTAGTTCTACCGTATAAAGCATTTACAATCCACAGATAATATCCATCGGTGCAGTTAATTTTTAGTCTATCATTTTCACATGCAACTGAAGACAAAATTTCAACTGGAACAAATTAAACTGATTTAATGTAATAATATATAAATCTTCTATTTTCTAATTCAATATAGAATTAAAAAAATTTTCCAAATTCATTCTTTATAAATATTACAGAACTCATGTTTATAATACATAAATATGTAAGGCAACTTGCTGAAGATCAGATCAATTTATTTAACTTACCGTTTACACACTTATACGTCACTTCCAAATATTTTCTGGTGCCGTGACAAGGATCTCCGAATACATTATTGCTGGCCTGTACGCGACAATTTTGTTTACTATTACATCTGAAACAATGTTATATGATACCTGAATTTATGGAGTAAATACATATATGTATCTTTTATCTTATAGCTACTCCCTATGTTTAATCACAGTTCAATTTACAGTAAAATCATCAGACGACTTTTTCTGTAATTTATATTTTTACGCGGTTTTTACTGCGATCTGAAAATACAAACAAATCATTTTCTAATATTTAAAGAAACAAATTGGAATATATCCTTTTCCCTCATAGTGTAAGTAATTATCGTGGAAAAGGAAACCATTTTGTTGGCGCAGGCGCAGTCGGCTACAATGTAATGTTGCTGTACTACTAGTTAACGAACAAAATATTTATGAGAAAAAAATGGTAATAACTTACTTGAATTTCATTATATCTAAAGCATTTCCTACTGCACAGTTGGAATTGTCATTTCCAGGTTTATTGCAGTACCTAAGGTCTTTTTTACCATAAAGCGTTGTTAAAATATCTATAGCATATCCTCTAGGGCAACTAAGAAATAACGTGTCATCTTCACATACCAGTTGTTGCAGTGGTTCTTCTGGAATAAGAATCAATATTACACTTTTGATTCCATTTCGGTAAACAGACCAGAGATATAGTATAACACGTAAAAATAATAGATTTTGTTTCAAACTAATTTACTGATTATATGTTAAAAATGTATACATTACCCGCAGTGACAATTTTGACTAAAAGAGAGAATAAAATGAGCGCGATGTAATACATTTAGCATGAAATACTTGTTTAACTAGAGATCAGGGATTATCTGTGGACTGAAAAGGTCAATGATTATCTAGGAATATAAGCACAACGTAGAAGAAATATTATTTGAAGTTCTTGACAATGCCATTAGATGGCAGGCAGGCAGTAATCTCCAGACTGATTTATTTATTGAATGATTGTGAGAAACAATTTCTTTATTCATTTTAAGTTATTATTGAATCATCATTTTGAGTCTCTACAATTATTTTGGGCACATTTATATGCCCAATAATGTAAGATACACATTTTATTGGTAATTTATCTGACTCTTATTAAATTTTTGATTTTGAACATTGAAATGATGTCTCATTAGAAAATTATATTAAAAGCACAAATTGGTCCTTTCTTAACAATTCAGATTCCAGTTTATGTTTTGAAAAGTTTATTGATATATTACATAGAATAGATATATTACATTGAATCTATCGTATACGAAATTAGTTACTGTTACTAACTTTAAATATCCAAGATGGTTTTCCAAAGACCTAAAAATAGCTATTAATAATAACTATTTTCACAAAATATATAAAAAGACTAACTACTCGAATGAGTACTACTACTTATTATTCTCAAAAACACGAAAATACTGTAAGAATCTTGCTCGCCACAATTATAAGACTTTTTAAATATCTTCAGTCATCAATACGCCACAACTCTAAATATTTTTGGAACTTTGTAAATTCATTGAAAAATCATCATGATATTCCCGAACGTATGTACCTTAACAACGGCATTGCTGATAATGGTAAAGATATAACCAATTTGTTTGCTTCGTATTTCTCTAGTGTCTAAGATTCTACTCCTACTTCATCAACAAAGAACTTCTATAATAATACATGCCCTATTAAATCCCTCACAATACCGAGCACATTAATTGAAGATAAATTAAAACTCTTGACACCAAGAAAAAACCTGGAGCCGCTAATATTCTCCCTGCGGTCTTAAAGAATTCTCAGACTCATTAACCCCAGTTTCAACCAAACTATTCAATAGCTGTCTCAGTTCTGGTGTATTGTTCTGGTGGTTATGTTGCCTTAAACTCAGCCATGTACAACCATTCATAAAAGTCGTGAAAAAGGTTGAATTTCCAATTACAGGCCAATTACCATACAGAATTCATAGCCAAAGTTTTTGAAATTTGCGTCTTGAGTTTGATCTCACCTAGTTTAAAACAAATAATAATTACGAATCAAGACGGATTTGTGAAAGGCAGAACAACTGCAACCAGTCTCCTTATTTTCAGTCTATTGTTCTCGATTTTGCTCTCGGTCATCAAGTAGACGTTGTTTATACGAGTAAAGCTTTTGATAAAGTGAGTTTCCCACATCTCATTGAAAAACTTAGAGCACATGGAATAGATGGTTCATTAATTGAATGGTTCGCGTCATATCTTGAGCAAAGATCTCAATATGTAAAGCTAAAATTATACAAATCATTCGTATATTACACAACATCTGGGGTTCCTCAAGGCTCCCACTTAGGACCATTTTTGTTTATTATATTGTAAGGAATGTCCAAGGAACCCAAAGTAGATCATACTCAGAAATTACACATTTATTATAAATGTTAGACTATACAGGACCACGTGTGTACACTAAATAACTATACACTAACTGCGCGGATCTGCACTTAGCCAGCCTGACCTTGAGACTGGTGTGGGCAAAAATCCCCAGAACGCGGTCCAGCCGAGCGGCGTGCTCCAGTATTGTCGGACTGAAGACAATACGTCATCTAAATAGACAAAGCACTCCATCCAGTTTACCTCCGCCAGCAGGCGGTCCATTAGCCTTTGAAAGGTAGCCGGCGCCCCGCACAAACCGAAAACCATTCGGCGGTACTCGAAATGTCCTTCCGAAGTAGCGCCCGCTGGGTGAATGGGAATTTGATGGTATTCGCTGGCCAGGTCTAGAGTGGTGAAATGCACGATCCGTCCTAGCCCTCTAAGGTCTCCTTATCAAGGGCAGGGGATAGGAATCCGCGGCAGTCACGGCGTTGAGGCCTCGGAAGTCGGTACAGAACCGCAATTGTTGGCCCTCTCCCGCCGCCGACTTCTCTTGACCAGTACTACAGGGCCATTCCAGGGGCTCTACTGGAACATCCTGTACCGACGGCCTGTATATATTTGTCGTTATCTCAGAACTGCTGTCGATGAGCAGCCGGTAGGCCGCTCCGCTAATGTCCACGCTGACCTCCAGCCCCCCCATTCGGCAATAGAATGTTGTAATTGATAGGGTACCCCTTGGGTCTCGCTCGGCCCAAGCCTTCTCCGCCTCTGTTTCATATTTAACCATCGTTTTACTACCAATGACCGTGATTCGGTCGGCGAAGGCCTGCGCAGTTTCCTCCTTGCCCTGCTTTGCGCTGGCCATGTGATCATAAAGAAATTAAAACTGCTGTTAGACTGGAACGTACAAGTAAATAGATAAAATTCAACTTATGTAGAAGGATTTCGAAAGTAAATTATCACTGTAACTGGGTACTGAAAATGATAACCAAAGATCTTGACATCAGAAGGGAAAATAAAAGTATGACATATAGTAACATATAAACAAAAGTACCATATATATATTTCAGAATGTAATAAACTCATTAAGCAAAACATAAAACTAAACAGTACAGCACATTAGAAATTGCACCAAAAAAGAGGTCAACACAATCGAATAATTACCCAGAAATATTAAGTATTATGCACATTAATAGGTAATAACGTGATTATTTACAGCTAATATTAATACATTATAGAATATTTTATCGAACTATGTATTAGTAAAATTTAAAACTGACCACTGCACACTAATTTCCTAAACGTGGATCAATTTGTAGTCTACCAACACCCATACCTTTCAGAAATAATTTCATTATTAAATAAATAACCATATAATTTTCTAAACGCCCAGAAGATATAGTATAGAAGGTTATAGTTATAGATATAGTATAGAAGGTCATAGTTATAGATATAGTATAGAAGGTCATAGTTATAGATATAGTATAGAAGGTCATAGTTATAAATATAGTATAGAAGGTCATAGTTATAGATATAGTATAGAAGGTCACAGTTATAGATATAGTATAGAAGGTCTACTTTGTCAAACAAACAACTAACCTTAGTTCAGTTCATTCACTATTGGTATATATATACCAATTCTTCGTGGTTAAGTGTATATATATATATATATATACATATAGTTATAATCTTATTCTAGATAGTTGAAGCACTTATTCCAAGATACACAAAGACCCTATTTGCAAATGTTCATGCTTAAATTATTTAATAATGTCTTTAAATTATTGTTATATATATATATTGCAAATATGGTTTTTAAAATACTTACGTGACAGACATAGGTAATCCACCTCAAGATATTTGTAAGTGCCATAGCAAGGATCTCCAAACACTCCATTGCTAGCATCTACAGTGCACTCTTTCAAATTATCACATCTAAAACAATATACACATATTAATATATAGAATTGTATTACATAAACAAAACTGTTCTGAGTTGACATGGACAATATACAGGTTAGAAAACTACAAAATTTGGTGTAAACAATCACACGATTTTATCTTTAAGCAATTCATCCAGAACTCTTAAGAACAATTTCTCACTGTTGGGAAATTTTAATCAATGTTAGTTCATCTATCTACCATCAGGGGGTGAATAGTACTTGGTACTGAACTGGCATTATAAAGGGGAACGATGTTCAGTTCATAAAGCAATTCTTTCAGAAAAATGTTGCAATGTGATATGTTTGTACATTTAGCCACAAAAAAGTGAGCACTATTACTTTTCTATATGAAACACTATCATTCTATACTTTGGTATATTTATGTTAAAAAAAGGCTATTTAAAATATTTTAATTACAAAAACTTCTACATTTCCTGAAAATAAAAATCAGAAACAGTAGAAATTCATTTGATACGGCTTTCTGATCTGGGACAGACATCGTAAGAAATGATTTTTTTTTCCCAAATTCAACATCTCGTTAAATTGCATTATTAACTTAACTTTATTAACAGAAAAATGGTCACTTCTTTTGAGGGTGCATTTAGAGCAGACGCTCTTGCGGATGAATGGCATATCGTAGCAGAACGTTTTGGTCTGTTTGGCTCGGCGGTTCATAGAGCAATCATACATTGTGTCATTGTGGTTTCATACTAATGCATGATAACGCCAGGCCTAAAGAGCTAGTTGTTACCCGCTTTCTGGAGGAAACCGGTGTAAATGTAATCGATTGACTAGCATGTTCTCCGGAGATGAATCCTATAGAACATCTATGCGAAATGGACAAAAGACATTTTTTGTTGAAATAAATGTTATTTTTTAATGAAGAAATAAACTAAGCGTCCCATTTTCTGCGTGGTTAAGTATGTATATAGGTATTTAGTAGTAATACCATCTCAAAGATTCATGTAGCTGTTTACTGAAAAATCGCGAGAAACTAGAAAAACCTGTCAGAAGAAATGGAGTAAATTAACCTGTTTTTTGCCTTTTTTTAAAATTTAATAAATATTTAGTTTTTCTTAAATTCATAAAAGAGATTGGAACCCTGGTTATATTGCAAAGCCAGTCAGAGGAATGTTTAACATTGCAGATTCATTTTTCGGCTAAAATCGAATAAAATCATTTTTTTCTGAATGAAAGATACTATCTTTAGAGATGAATAATTAATATACCAAACGAGTTTAAAGAGAATCATGGAAACTGTAAGAACCATACAATCCCGTTTGATGGATCTTCGTGAATGAAACCTTCATAAAAGTAACAGTTTAGGATCCTTAAGACTTTTTAAAAAAATATCCCTATCGCTGATTTGCTACAAAATTTTTTTTAGCATAATCAGGGTCTTAAAAATGTGATCTGTAGTTATACATGATTCAATATTGCTGAGAAACCTGACTACTACTACTACTACTTCTAACTTTTACTAATGCAAATAATTGCATTATTTATTTTCATTTTTAACATTTATACAATAATCTGTTATTTATCTATATTCGGATTTCATTATTTCATTGTTTTAAAGTGGATCCTTAAGCTCGTTCGTAATTTTTTTTTAGAATTACGTTCCCTTTTAAATAATAGTCCCATTTAATATAATTGTGTTTATATTTGATGGTATTTCTTCTTATTAATCGCTTCAATATGTTTTTCAATAAAAGTAGTTTGAGGCTGAGAAGAAAACACCGTATCGATCCTTTAAAATCATAATTACCTTTAATAGACTAAATAAATTGCCCTTAACAGATGAATCCCAATTTCGTAAATTTTACATGTACATTACTTCCTCTTACAGATGTAAGAGAATCTAAAATATTGGTAATAACAAGATCAATAACCTGGATTCCAAGACATTCATTGCAGTGGCCGCTTCGCAATTATTGGTAAGAACTGGTTTGCCTTGTTTAGAGCAAGTAACTGGATTAGTTCTACCATATAAAGCATTTACAATCCACAGATAATATCCATCGGTGCAGTTAATTTTTAGTTTATCATTTTCACATGCAATTGAGGACAAACTTTCAACTGAAACAAATTAAACTGATTTAATATAATAATATTTAATCTTCTACTTTCTAATTCAATATAGAATTAAAAAAATTTTCCATATTCATTCTTTATAAATATTACAGAACTCATATGTAAGGCAACTTACTGAAGATTAGATCAATTTAACTTACCGTTTACACACTCATACGTCACTTCCAAATATTTTCTGGTGCCGTGACAAGGATCTCCGAATACATTATTGCTGGCCTGTACGCGACAATTTTGTTTACGATTACATCTGAAACAATGTTAAATGATACCTGAATTTATGGAGTAAATACATATATGTATCTTTTATCTTATAGCTACTCCCAAAATTCAATTTATAGTCAAATCATCTGACGAATTTTTCTGTAATTTGTATTTTTACTGAAATCTGGAAAAAAAAAATCATTTTTCTAATATTAAAAGAAACAAATTGAAAATATATCCTTTTCCTTCATAGTGCAAGTAATTATCGTGGAAAAGGAAACCATTTTGTTGGCGCAGGCGCAGTCGGCTACAATGTAATGTACTATTAGTAAGTGAACAAAATATTTATGAGAAAAAATGGTAATAACTTACTTGAATTTCATTATATCTAAAGCATTTCCTACTGCACAGTTGGAATTGTCATTTCCAGGTTTATTGCAGTAGCTAAGGTCTTTTTTACCATAAAGCGTTGTTAAAATATCTATAGCATATCCTCTAGGGCAACTAAGAAATAACGTGCCATCTTCACATACCAGTTGTTGCAGTGGTTCTTCTGGAATAAGAATCAATATTACACTTTTGATTCCATTTCGGTAAACAGACCAGAGATATAATACTAACACGTAAAACTAATAGATTTTGTTTCAAACTATTTACTGATTATATGTTAAAAATGTATACATTACCCGCAGTAACAATTTTGACTAAAAGAGAGAATAAAATGAGCGCGATGTAATACATTTAGCATGGAATACTTGTTTAACTTTAGATCAGGGATTATCTGTGGACTGAAAGGTCAATGAATTATCTTAGGAATATAAGCACAACGAGAAGAAATATTATTTGAAGTTCTTGACAATGCCATTAGATGGCAGGCAGGCAGTAATCTCCAGACTGATTTATTTGTTGAATGAGTGTGGCAAACAATTTTATTATTCATTTTAAATTATTATTGAATCATCATTTTGAGTCTCTACAATTATTTTGGGCACATTTATATGCCCAATAATGTAAGATACACATTTTATTGGTAATTTATCTGACTCTTATTAAATTTTTGATTTTGAACATTGAAATATGTCTCATTAGAAAATTATATTAAAAGCACAAATTGGTCCTTTCTTAACTATTTAGATTCCAGTTTATGTTTTGAAAAATTTATTGATATATTGCATAGAATAGATATATTACATTGAATCTATCGTATACGAAATTAGTTGCTGTTAGTAAATCTAAATATCCAAGATGATTTTCCAAAGAGCAGAAAATAGCTATTAATAATAACTATTTTTACAAGATATATAAAAGGACTAAATGGAACCTCCAGTACCGGCCGTCTGTGTATAATTGTCGTTATCTCAGAACCGGTGTCGATGAGCAGCCGGTAGGCCGCTCCGCTAATGTCCACGCTGACCTCCAGCCCCCCCATTCGGCAATAGAATGTTGTAATTGATAGTGTATACGTTGGGTCTCGCTCGGCCCAGGTCTTCCCCGCCTCTGTTTCATCTTTAACTATCGTTTTGCTCCCAGTGACCGTGATTCGGTTGGCGAAGGCCGGCGCAGTTTCCTGCTTGCCCTGTTTCGCGCTGGCCAGCTGCCCATATAGGAATCCTGGGAGTGTACATCCCTAAATCTGTCTGGCCTTGAAGGTGGCCCCTTCTGCTATTAATTCGGGATGGCTGGCCAAATATGCTGCGGCCACCCCTGTCAACTTAGCTTCACAAATCATTAATTTGTCCGCCGTGCTCCAGTTTCCGCACGTTGCGACCCTCTCGGACTTGTCGAAGAACTCCTCCACGGCCACCGCTCCAGCCTCCCCGCGCTATGTCCGCACGAAGCTCTGGAGAGCTAACTCCTTTCTGGGCGTCTCCTCCCGGCGAACGAACGCCTCGTTGGCCATCCTCAGCTCCCGAACCTGCCCTTGAGCTCCGCTTGCCTCTCGGCGGCCATTTGGACGATTTGGGTTCCGTTCAAATTTTGTGTGTATGTTTTTTTTAAAAAAAACACAAAGTTTTGGCTTGGAGAAAGATAAAATAGTTAAATAATTCGTTAATTATTAGATGATCACGTAACATGTACCCTAGGTCAGTTAACCTTATTATATAAAAGAAATGTAACAGTAATAAGACAACGTATAAATGTGATATACCAGGTCAGCATACTTCCGTCTACTTTCCTATTGGTTACAATAACACATAGACTCGACCGAGCTATTTTGCAACGTGTCCACTGCCTCCTCTACTCACTTGAGTATGTGTACTGTTACTGTCGCAGCGTCACCGCTCAGAAATTACACATTTATTATAATTGTTAGACTGTACAGGACCAATTATACACTATATAGCTAGACACTATATAACTATATACTCTATGCAACTCATATAACCCAGACTAATAAAACACTACCCCGTTGATAATATATCCCTATGCAACTAAATAACATACACTTGCAACTATATCATGAAACCCTGATTAAAGAACCCTTAGCTTTCTATCTACTCCGCACACAACTATCCGCTATCCTATTTTCCATGTACTATCTACTATCAACAAAATACTAACAATTATTTAACTGCGCGCGCCCCCTGACAATATATATAAATGATATAGATCTAATCATAAACGAGACTTTTTTTTTTGCTCTATGCAGATGATCTCAAATTATTCAGAATGATAAAATCTCCAACCGATTATTGTGCTCTGCACTCTTCTGTAAATTCTGTATCTGCATGTTACCAATGTAATATGCTGTCCTTAAATATTAAAAAATGGTTTGTCATGTCATATAACAATGAAGATACCATAATTTCTGATTATGGTAGTATGTTAGCAAGACGGAGCTAGATTAATTGTCTTGGTGTGGTTTCTACTACAGACGTGTCCTTTAAGATCATATTAACATTATATGCCTCACAGCCTTCAGACTTTTAGTTTCATCTGGCGAACCACTAAGAACAGATCATGCTATCTATCATTAAGAATTCATACTGCCATCTTGTAGTACCAATTTTGGAATGTAACTCTATTGTTTATTCTCCATTATATTTAAGTGCGATCAATAAATTGGCAAGAATACAGAAAAAAATGCTGGATATATTTCCAAGAAAATGCTACGTATAGGTTTCCAAGCTTCCGAATTCCATTTGATGACCTTATAGAAATCTTGAACTTTCTTCTCTCGAATTTCGTCGAGCAAAATTGACCTGGTATTTCTATTTAAACTTCTAAGTAATCAAATAGATTCAATCACTCTGCTCAATAGAATTACATTTAACGTTCTGAAAGCCTCACTTAGAACTAAAAGTCTTGTTTATATTCGAAATGCCAGAACCAACTACCTTTACAATAGTCCTTTGTACAGAATTATGAGAAGAGCAAACAAATTTTCTTACGTCGACTTTCATTATGATAACTTCCACTCATTTAAACGGAAGATCAAAAATAATTTATCAACCAGCAACAGATTGTCTCAATAAACATATAATTTGGTGTGAGTGTTGTAACTGCTACGGTCTCTATTTGTATTGAACTAGTGTTGTATAAACGTTTCGTTTTATGATATGGATGACTATATTGTAGGTTTTATGTTTTTTAGGTGTTGGTATAGGTCTATATTATGTATATCATATTTTGTGTATGTCTATTTTATGTATATTTTGAGTATATCTATTTTGTATATATGTGAATATAAACAGAATTTGTGAGCAATGTATAAAGGGTTAACTGCCCGTATAAATGAATAAATTGTGACCTATAATGTTTATAAAAAAACAAAAACATTCTTAACTAAGTTAAAGTTATGAAGTGTACTCTTCGAAAGCTATGTAGAATCTTTGGGTTACAATAGAGTCAAATTATTAAAGCTTTCGTATAGCTAGGTTGTTTTATATTTGGCGAAAAATTACCGAATATATTTTTTATTTGGATGGTTAATGAGATCATACAATTAACTAATACGGCATCCTTAGAAAAAAAAAAAATAAATCAGGTATTTCAGCTATCTGTTCAGATATTCAAAATCTGTTCAGTACAAAATAGATGAACATTTCTCACGATTTTTTATTTACTTTTTTTAATTTTTGCTTTATGAAGAAAATTTATTTCAATTCACACTATTCTTCAATTTCTTTTTATTTTACAAACATTTTATTTTACATTCCCAAAGCAGAAAAAGGTTTGATGATTACACGGTAAACTTGGGGAATAGCAGGAAGATGATAGATAGAAGTAGAAGAAGAAGACGTCTTTATTTGACTTACAAATTCAAAAAAATACATATATAGGAAATAATATTTCAATTACAGTATAAAAATAAAATTAGAATTAATAAAAATATAAATGAAATCCTCATAAAGACAACATGGTCATTGACCATCCGAGGAGTCGATGATTTATTGTTTATACACTTATTTACTTCTTTATTAATTTTATTTCCTTTTATTTTTTTTTATTTTCTTAGATTTTATTATTAATATTATAATTATTACTTTATATACTTCATTCTTTCTTGCCTTAAGTATAAATTATAAAAAATATTACATTACATTGAAAATTAGAAAACAAAAAATAGATTTATAATTATCTTGGATTAATAAGTGATTATAGTTTTGCATAACCTAAGGTACAGTATTTCACCAGAGCAACCAAATCTTTGGTGTTAAATAATCAAAAAGGCCCTGCTTAGAAAGAGTTAAACTTCCAAAAAAAACGACCGCGCAGTTCAGCCAATGCTGGACAGGAAGTAGAACAGATCCTCATACATTAATTGCATTCAAGGTCGGTATTCTTAAAATATTTGTAGTTCAAGGTAACAGATCACCTAATTTTAAATATCCATCGCATTGATTTCAAAGAAAAATCTTCGGTTAAATACAATTCATTTTCTAAATTATAATGAAGTTCTTTATAGAATGGTAATAATTTATATTAAATATTTTCAATTTGAAAATGTTATTAAAATCACTATTACAAAATTCAATTATAATATTAAAAAGTAGATTTTCACAGATCGCGTGGCTACAATTTGTGAGGTTTAAATTAAAGTTAATATTAAAAGGTGAAAGATATCATTACTGCTAGACTCAGGCATCATATAACATTATTATTAAGTCATGGGTGCCTATGGCGCGGGATCTAAGCCTATGTAGCCGTTTCCTCCGAATTCATACCCCTAAATTATCTCTCCCGGCAGTTTGCTGGTCTGTCCACAATATCTTAAGCTCCAACCCTCCCAGACTTTCCCGCGAGAGTAAAACCCTCCAAAATAGTCGCAACCTAGTACCAGCGAAATGGGGCCACTGACATAAATAGTGATCCCGTCTCTCTAACTCCCTCATTACAATTCTGGCAAATGGGAATGGACGTCCTCCCTATATTCTTAAATGACTAGCCACCCCTGCGTGACCACTCATCACACCTACTAAAGTTCTCAGTCTTATCCTACTCAAGGAGGTAATCGGAAACCCTCTGCGGATACCCTATGATAATTCTATTGGCCTGGAGGCACCCCTGCGAGCACTTCTAATGTTTCTCCAAAACCCTCGTCTCCCAAAGTCTAATGTGACTATCGCCGAACCTCTTAGTGGCGGAGGGCAAGGGCTCTGATGTGTTTCCACGATCTCCTGTTGCTGACTGTGCAACATTGAACGGAAATAGTGAAGCACCAGCTGAGAGAAACTCTGAAGTCAGGACCACAAAAAGGGATAAGGAGAATCCTCCCTAGGCAGCCAATCCGCCCTCTCACTGCCTTCAATTCCCGTATGTCCGGGAACCCTGAAGATCTGCAAATTGCTCCTCTGAACTAAGGAATTAAGCGTTCTCCTGCATTCACACCCACCAATTTCGAACTCCAACATTGCTTGCTCAGAGCCCTCAGTAGTTCCTGACTATCAGAAAATATCAGCATCTCTTTAATTTCTTCTTGCCACATGCTCCTCAAGGTAGCAGATCTCCCTCAGTCTAATCCCCGCATTACCATGATCCCGCCCCTGACAGACCAGTATCCTTCCGTCTAGAGCCATCCAAGTAGCCGCAAATAATGCCGTTACTATTAGCCTTCATTAATTTTTTGAGGGTTTCTCACCTAAACTACTCATGCTAATCTCATAATCCCTCTGAAATCCCCATTTCTTGCGCCTCGTCAATTTTAGAGAGCAGAAGTTAGTTCGCCTGACAAATCTTATCCTCAATCCTAGTGTGATCCCCCTGAAATGTTCCATCCATTCTCCCTTACATCTCATCCTAAGGTAACCAATCCTTCATTTCATGTGTATCTATTGTAGTTGTACAGTTTCAATCCTTTAAACTGAATAAAATTAATATGATTTAAATAAATTAAAATGCCCTACACAGACAAATTAATTATTTTCAGCCTTATATAATCCCCCAGTCTATAAATTTCTTAATATTAATAGAATTAAGGACTAGTTGAATTAAATAATACTTCAAAAAGCACTTTATTTTCAATAATACACTACTATTTTCTATGTTTAACAATTCTAGTATTAATAAGTAGTTTGTGATTACTATTGCCAACCGTCGGTTGTTGACTGCAACTCTTTCTTGTTTGAAAGAAATGTTAACAAATTCATAAAACAAGACGTTTTAAATGTTAAACTTCAACGGTTACAATTATTGTAATTTTTATTGAAAGTTGTTAAACGATTTAGATCAAAGTGTACAGTGTATCACACATCATTACAGTGTAAACTTTCAGTTATACATTATTTTTATTGTAAATATTTATCAATTATTTGTTTTCCTAAAAGAAACATTAGTAAATAAAGCTGCTTAGTCGTTGAATAAAACTTCTAAGTTATTTTTTTCAACCGCAGTTAACAAGAGTGAAATGAAAATACCAGCTGAATCCTCATTAGATCATGACACGCGATCAATGAATGAATATTTTGCCTAAAACGTGAAAGAGCCGTCGCCACCAAGCCAACCCTGATAATGTTTTTGAAGAATTAATTACAAAATGAAACTTGACTTAATAAACAAGAACACAAGAAAGTAATTGGAGTTCCTAAAGAGCTTCACACTGCGCCTCCTGAAAAATGTGATTAATATAATTATTTGCGATTTTGGTCTTTTATATATATATATATATATATATAGAGAGAGAGAGAGAGAAATATATATATATAAATATATTATATATTTATAGACTGCATCGAAATGAAAGATAAGATGAAGTTTAACTGCAATGACAAGGGATGTAAAGGAGGAAACTGGTTATTGAATAATAAACACATGGGAGGGAACATCTTTCAAAGGTAACTCACATAGGTTACATAAATGAAAATTCACTTGGAACTCTGGCAGAAGAAAAACAAGACGATTTAAAATAATGCTTTAATAAACATTAATGTATGGATGAAGAATTCTATAGTAAACTTCAATTAGCTGTCGGCGATGAACCTTGTAGATTTATTATTTCAATGGAAGATAGAAATGCCAAGGTTGGAAGGTCGGGTGGAGAGAAAGCAGTGGTAAATTTTGGATTAGAGGGTTGAAAAGGTAAGCAAATGAAGTAAGTAATATCACAATAATTATGAATACTTTTATTATTTTATACTCGTATTTATTAAGAATAATGTAATTAAAACGAAGGAGGAAGATTTATTAATTCTTGATTTTTACAGCGATCTCTAAAATATGCCGGAAGTTGTAGGTCAAGAAAAACATAATGATAAGTGAAGTTTATTGGAAGAGGGAGAGAAACTATTGAATCGACTACCCGGTGAAATGGAAGATGCTGTAAGATAAGTGAAATGTGGCAAAGTTGGCGGTCTAGATGGTATTGTAAATGAAAAGTTGAAACTGCATGATGAAACATTGATCAAGGAGATTTCCTATTTATTAAATAAGGCCCCGTGCCACTCGTAAAATTGATACTGCCTTTTTATGTGATTATATCGCGATTATATTTTGAGTTGCGTTAGCTGTTGCTCTGCGATACAGTGGGAATACAGGGATCAGCGGAAAGTGGTTATTATTATTTTTTGAGTGGTTCTCCTGCGTCCGCGCCGCCGGGGCTGGTAACTAGTGCGGGTGAAGCATAATCTGCTGTTCCTGCACTGGACTAAAAGGAGACTATTTATCTGTTTGAAGCGACAGAGGCCAACCGCCCTTTCGAGGGCGAGGGCAAAGGCCGCCTGCCGAAGCCCTACTAATTTATCTAACTCGAATCGAATACCAGATTCTATGCATTTTGTTGCGATTAATTTAATTTAATTTACTGATTGACTATTGGAATACATGAATTTTTGTTATTCTCTATTTGGTGATTTATAGTTTTAAATATCTTGATAAATTTTACTGATTTTTATATTGATTTGTATTTATGTATTGTTATCTGATGATTCCAGTTTGTTTTTAAGTTTTTTTGCCGTTTTCTACTAATGGAGGAAAACCTTGAGAGAGAAAGGAACCGTTTCGAAATTGGTAAACCGGTATGGGTGTTGAGAACACAGGGACCTCTGCAGGAAGCAGTGATTGCTTCTATCATGTCAGTGGGTAGCACATCTTCTAGCGAGGAGCTGAGGCATGTAGCGGTGGAGTGGATCGATCAAGCTGGCACCGTCATGGGTAAAACTGTTTCTGTGTCTGATGTGCTTCCACGATCTCCTGTTGCTGACTGCAACATTGAACGGAAATAGTGAAGCACCAGCTGAGAGAAACTCTGAAGTCAGTTTCTTGCGTTCAATGTCAAATACTGACCAGATCCCCAGTAGTGTACAGCCACAAGCTGAGAATGCCTCATCAAGAGAAGTATGCAACATATGCAAGTTGTCGTTCAAGAATAAGAGAGGCCTTGCCGTGCATGTCGCTAAAAGGCATCGGTCACACGCTAACAAAAATATAGTTAACAGATTAAATCCGCAGAGTAAGGTTAACATCGCTACTGCTGATAATAACAACTTAGAAGGGGATGTTAGTAGGTGGGCTCTAAGGTTCCAAGAAATGTTAGAAGGTCTGAGAGGTAACAGTTTTGGCGAATCTGCATTCGATAGTGCAATATCTGAGTTCCTCAAATTTCTGAGAGAGGCGAATAGTTTACTTCCTGGGCCCCAGCACCCAGCAGTCCGATATTATAGGTTACGTAAGAAAGGTGGGACCGCTATGAGAAAGAAAGGAGAAAGTGAAGTATCCAACCCTCAGAGAAACAGGAAATCGGCTCTGGAACGAAAGAGGGAACTCTATCAGTATGAGCTTGCACAGTATAATTACTATAACAGACGTAAGAAGGTAGTGCAAGAAATCATGAATGCCGAGAAGCCTGGACACTGTCCTATAAATATCGAACTGAGAGAATATCATTATAGGACAGTTTTCGAGCGGGATAATCCCAATATTCGAAGTCATATGAAGCTTCGCCAACCAATCCCGATGTGGTATCTGTAGACGTGGTCAGTTTTGAAGGCAATGAAGTCCACGCCGTTGGATACATCACCTGGACCTGATGGGGTGTTAATGCGCAAAGTGAAGGATCTGCATCTGGCTCACGTCTTGAAGGCAATGATTGAAGTAATATTGAGAACTTTCTATATTCCCAAGCCTCTACGCATAGGTCGCACCATCCTGATCCATAAGGATTGACCACATAACAAGAACCCTGGATGCTAGGAGCGTCTCGTCGGACCTAAAGCGTAGCGTGACATCACTCCTTTGTAATAACTCTGTTAATATTGTGTCCGGTACCAAGAAAACCAATCCGATTCGTGTATCGCGGGGGTGTACCGCAGGGTGGTCCATTGTCAGCGACATTATTCAATCTATCTGTTGACCATCTGTACAAGGATTTATGTGATCCGCGCTTCGCTGACCAGTTTGGCTATAGGCTTTATGATAACTGTGATGGCGTTATCGTGACTGGTTTTGCTGATGACTTAGCTATAACAGCGAACGGTGTTAAGGCGGCTGAGAGAATTACAAATGCCGTTCAGAGGCTGCTATTACAGATTGGGCTGAGTATAAATCCTAGGAAAAGTTCAGCTATAGTGATTGAAAATGGTGAACTAGTTAAAAGAGTTGTGTCTCTCGAGAATGGATAAGAGATATCATCCATCGAGAAGGGTGAGACGATTAAGTACCTAGGCTGTACCTTCTCGGGTGAATTGGAGTATGATAAGACCGCTGTAGGTAAACTCCATAAAAATCTTGAGAAATTGACCATCTCGAGCCTCCTGAAACCAGATCAAAAGCTGAACATCATAAACCAGTACATATTCCCGACTATGACGTACCTATTGCAAACTGCCCCTCTGATTAAACTTGGGACGGACCTCCTAGAAGGAACGGATATAATTATCCGAAGAAGTGTAAAAGCTATGCTGGGGTTGCCGGGGAATACCTCTACGGAAATGTTGTATGCCCCACGCCGCCACCGAGGACTCGGGCTGTTGCGCGGTCAGTGGGAAGCCCCACTGCAGCATTGGTCTATCGCGCAGAAATTAGCGACAGTACCCGACTCTATTTTTCAGGCCTGCTTCGATTATAACGCGGAGGCCGTTGAATGTGCCAAGCGTCTGAGTGTGGACATAAATGATCAACACGATATGCCCAATATTAGGAAAATTAGGCAAAGTTTACGCGATGACGCCTTTGAGAAATGGGCGAACAAAACCGAAAAAAAAAACAGAAAAAAACCGTTCAAGTAAATTTTTCTTACAAAAAATAGAGGAATCTATTTCTTAAATAAAAACCACACCTCCGCGTTTGAAAAAATAAGTTGGTGCCTGTATCTCGCTTTTCGAAGCACCAAAACAAATTTGAAAATTAAATTTGGTTTTCTAACAAAAAACTACAGGGACACGTATTTTTAGATTTTTTCAATCTATCTTAGTTTCCGAAAAAAAGGCGTTATTCTTATACTTTGGGGCAACATATATATATATATATATATATTAGAAAATAATAAAATGATCTCATTTAGCAAAACCTAAAACCTAGTGAATAATTTGTAGTAACTTGTACAAAAAGGTATGTCAATACAATGGAATAACAACCCAGAAATAATATATGCATATTTATAAGTAATAATGTGATCATCTACAGCTAATATTAATACATTATAGAATATTTTATCAAACTATGAATTAGTAAAATTTAAAACTGATCGCTGCATACTAATTGCCTAAATTAATGTGTGGTCATACATACCTGCCAGAAATAATTTCATTATTAAAGGGATAACCATATAGTGTTGTAAAACACCCTGAAGAACTACTAAATAAGGTAAACCAACTTTGTCACGCAAACTACAAACTTGGTTCAGTTTATATACCATACAAATGGTATATATAATGTTGTACACTGACTCTGTGAATAGCTGAAACACTACTCCAAGATAGACAAAATCTCTTACTTGCTATTTGTTCATACCTTAACTGTTTAATGAAGTCTTTAAATTATCATATATTTAATTATATATTGCTAATATACTTAGTAAAATATTTACGTGGCAGACACTGGTAATCCACCACGAGGTACTTGTAAGTACAAGGGCAAGGATCTCCAAACATCCAATTACTAGCATAAACAGTGCACTCTCTCAAATTATCACATCTAAAATAATATACATATATTAATATATGGAATTGTATTTTATAAACAATTTGTTTTGAGTAGACATGGACAATATACAGGTTATAAAAGTACAAAATTTGTTGTATAACAATCACACGATTTTATTATTAAGCAATTCACCCAGAACTCTTAAGAACAATTTCTCACTGTTGGGAAATTTTAATCAATGTTAGTTCATCTATCTACCATCAGGGGGTGAATAGTACCATCAATCTTTCTACTATCAAGGGTACTGAACTGGCATTATAAAGGGAAACAAAATTCAGTTCTATTCAGTTCATAAAGCAATTCTTTCAGAAAAATGTTTCAATGTGATAGGTTCGTACACTCAGCCACAAAAAAAGTGAGACACTAATACTTTTCTATATGAAAACACAGTAATTCTCTACTTGGTAATGCCTTTGGTATATTTATGTTTTAAAAAAGATTATTAAAAATACTTCAATTACAAAAACTTCCCTGAGAATAAAAATTAACAACAGTAGAAATTCATTTAATATGGTTTTCTGGTCTGGAGCAGACATCGTAAGAATTTATTTATTTTTTTATTTAATTAGACATTATCATTAAAAATCATTATTAACTGCCTTTATTATAAAGGGCCTTGTCTTTTAATGTAAAATATTTAAAATATAAATAATTAAGCATTGAATAGTTTGTGAAATTAGGACATTGCTGAGTCGAGATTGGCTATTTGGTAAAGCAGCTACGATTTTCTTCATTCTGGTGAGTGAAGGGTGACACCTGTGGCTGGTCTGCGGTAAGTTCTAGCCCAGTGAAGTAGTTAAAGATAGATGTGCAGTTGTTATGCCAGAGTGGCAGTCGGCCCAGCAGATAGTGATAATACAAATGAAACGAAATGAAAATTTATTTCGTTTTTTTAAAAAAATACAATTCTTATAAAAGCAAGAGCTCAGCAAGTAGCAAACACAAAAAATTTCTTTATATTATATAGAAAGAAAATACAAAATAAAAACAAAGCACAAAACAGTCAGAAACAAAATAACAGATGATATAAACTAAGTGTTTGAGCTTACACATCACACAAACTCTTTTTTACGTGGTCTAAATTAGTTTCTACACTCAAAATTTGTACAATTTTTTCGTATGAAATGGCTAAGTTTTATGAATAGTTCTTAAAAGCTGATTGAAGTTTTTGCAAATCTGAGCAGAAAATTAAGAATTTATTTAATCAGACAATACTACAGGCGGTTTTTGTTTCTTGTATGTTAGATTCTAATTTCAATAGCATTTACCAAACTAAAAGGTTCTAATAAAACTGTTATAACAGGGGTTGTTATAAAACTTTTATGAGATATATATATATAAATACACTTATCTCCACTTAACAGAAAAGCTCTAGGAATTTTCGTGGACAAAACTAATCTGTTTTTCTATCCAAGAAAATCATGGAAAATTGATAATTTGGTAACAATTGTAAACATTAAACTAGCATAAAAATCAGCTATTTACTCCACCAAATGAATGTAATTTCAATTTTCACCTTGATTCAGATATCATTGAAAAGATAGTATGCTTTAAAGCTAGAGTTGAATATTATTTTTAACAATCAAACAGGTTTTTACAAAAGTACACAATGAGCTAATTTGATCAAACTAGAATAGTTCAAGAAAGAATCTAATTTATCATCTAATAGTCTAAAAGTCTAATTAATTCTTATAGATTACATCTAATACGTTGGATATAAATAAAATTTATTTTTGTAAATACAACAATTGTATTAGATTTATTAGTAATTTTCGTAATGAAGAATCCTACTTCACATTAAATGGGGATTTTGAATGTATAAAAATACTGTCACAGTTAAGACTGGCTAATAAAAAAATGTCCAAGATTCCTCCTGAAAAATAAACTGTATAAATTTAGCCCGGACACTAATTGTAAGCTTTGTTCGGATAACCTAACTGACACAGTTGCTCACTTTTTGGTTGATTGCAAATTTTTTACTAAACAAATATTAAAATTCTTTAGTCAACATCAGTTCATAGATAATCTCTTGTAGCTTCATGTTTATATAGTTGTATTTGTTTATATATTAGTGGAGTAGTGCTGTATTAGTTTGGGTTGCATAGTTGTATGGAATACAATTTTTTTTGTATAAATCTGTTAACATGTAACACTGAACCGCCCATTAGGGTATGATTTATAATCAATGTATGAATTAATTAATGGATTAATTTATAATAAATGTATAAATTCTGAGTGTAACCCCTTACCCACCAATTGTAAGGCTTCGCCAAGCATCCCAAAATAGCTCACACTATCAGCTATCAATGATCTACTATCTGCTGAGCCGACTATCACTCTGGCATAACAATTGCACATCTATCTTTAACTACTTTACTGGGCTAGAACATACCGCAGACCAGAAGATGCAGGATCATCCTTCACTCACCGCAATACACTCCAGAATGAATACAATCGCTATCAGCTCTGGCAGCGTGGCACTTTCGTCTCTTCAGGGTCCTACTACTCAACTCTAAATTAACTATATTTTAAACAATTTACATTTAACGGCACGACCGTGAAAAATGGTCATTTCCATTTGCATGGTCAGAGCAGACGCTCTTGCGGGGAAAGACATAAAGCGTACGATATGTAGCAGAACGTTTAGGTCTGCCATTTTCTGGGGTTCAACGACCAAATTGTACATTGCAGGAAAATGTCGGACATTGCATAACTCATAATTGCCCTAGAAGATGTAACGTATTTCAGGAATTTGACATCGACGCATTATTTCATCTTATAGTCGTAAGAGATTCTAAAATATTACAAGGTCATAACCTGGATTTCAAGACATTCATTGCTGAAGCCGCTTCGCAATGGTTGGTACGTGCTCCTTTGTTTTCTTTATAGCAAGTAAGTGGATTTGTTCTTCCATACAAAGCATTTACAATCCAAAGATTGTATCCATCGGTGCAGTGAATCATTACTTTATCATCTTCACATGCAACTGAGGACAAAATTTCAACTGGAAAAAATTAAATTGATTTAATATAAAAAACAATAGATAAATCTTTTATGTTGTAATTCATTATAGATATTCTATGTAGAATTGAAGATAATTTTTGAAATTCATTCTTAATAAATATTGTACTTGTGATGTTTATAATACATAAATCAACTTTATCATAAATAGGCGGGCTTAACGGCCAACTACCAAATTAGGTGTCGGGACTAATTTACTGTTAACATTTCTTTAACGAATGGATAATTTAGCAGTATGTGCGGGACTCGAATGGGGACCTCCGTTACAAGTCCGTGCTCATAACCACTAAACCAACACCAGCCTCTTCATTACATCAATTTAACTTACCTTTTACACAGTCATATGAAACTTCCAAATATTTTCTGATGCCGTAACAAGGATCTCGGAATACATTATTGCTGGCTTGTACTCGACAGTTTTGTCTACGATTACATCTGTAACAAATATATATGGCTAAATTAAGCAATATATTCCTGTTATTCCCTATGTTTAAACAAAAGGAATTTGTAGTAAAATCATCAGACTTCCATTTCTGTAATTAACCATTTTGACGACAGAATTACTGAAAATTGGGTATAAGCTAATGGAAATATTTACTTTTAATTCATTGCATTATTTAATAATTATCCTGGAAAAGGAAACCATTTAGTTTACGCATGCGCAGACGGTGCAATCAATGTTGCTTTACAAATAGTAAATGAAGTATCTATATAAAGAGAAAAAATGTAATAACTTACTGGAACTTCATTATGTTTAAAGCATTTCCTGCTGCACAGTTGATATTCTTCTTTTCAGGCTGACTGCAGTACCTATGGTCTTTTTTACCATAAAGCGCTGTTAAAATATCTATAGCATATCCTCTAGGGCAACCAATAAACAATGTTTCATCTTCACATACTAGTTGTTGCAATGGCTCTTCTGGAATAAGAATCAATACTAAACTTTTGATTCCAACCCGGTAAACAGCCCATAGATATAACACGTAAGAATAATAGATTATCAAAACTAATTTACTGATTATTTATTAAATATGTATCATTACCCGCAGTGACAATTTTTGGTAATAGAGACAGTAAAATGAATGCGATATAAGACATTTTGCATAAAATGAAAAATGTTGGAAATAACTCCTTAACTAGTGATAAGGGGGTCATCTGTGTCTTGATAAGGCCAAAGAATTATCTTAGGAATATGCATAAGGAAAATGTAGATGAAATATTATTTGACGTTCTTGATATTGCCGTAGATGGTAGGCAGTAATCTCCAAACTGATTCATTTATTCAATGATTGTGAGAAACAATTTGGTTATTCATTTGGGGTTATTACTGAATAGTCATTTTGAGTCTGGGTAAAGACGTTGTGTTCCCAATAAATACATGTATTAACACCTATAATGTATAAACAAATAGCCCATAAAAATGTATAAACAAATAGCCCATAAAAATGTTAAACATATAGCCCTTTCTTAACTATGCTAAACTTATGAAGTGGACTCATATGTAGACTGTGCGTTACAATAGAATCAAATTATTACAGCTTTTGTTTTCTTTGGTTATTCTAAATCGGGCAAAAAGTTACAAAATACATTGTTTGTTTGCGTGGTTAATAAGATCATGCAATTCACAAATACGGCAACTTTTAACCAAACAAAAATCAACTATTCATTACACCTTTTCAATATTAAAATCTGTTTTAAACCAAAAACGGGAACATTTATTACGATTTTTATTTACTTTGCTAAATTTTACTTATGAAGGAAATTTACAAAAATTTTCCCTACTCTTCAATTTGCATTCCCAAAACAGAAAAAAATTTAATGATTATTCTGTGGATTGATTAAACATAGGGAATAGCAGGAAGATGAAAGATAAAGTAGAAGAAGTCTTTATTTAATTCACAAATTGAAAAAATACATATATACGACATAATATTTCAATTACAGTATAAAAAAATAAAATTAGAATTAATAAAAATATAAATAAAACCCTTATAAAGATAACAACATGGTCATTGACTGTGAGAGGAATCGATGGTCTATTGTTTATGAATTTATTTATTTTATTTTATTATTAATTTTATTTTTGTTTTATTATTAATATTATTATTATTGTTACTTTATATATTTATTTCTTTCTTGCCTTAGGTATAAAATATTACATTGCATTGAAAATTAGAAACAATAAATAGATTTATAATTATCCTGGATTAATAAGTGATACTAGTTTTGCATAAGCTACGGTACTGTGTTTCACTATATAACGCAGTCTTTGCCGTTCAAATGATCAAAAAACCTTGGTTAGAAAGAGTGGAAGATCCAAAATAACGACCGCGCAGTTCAGCCAATGCTGAACAATTCGCCAGCAAGTCGACAGCTCTTTGCCCCTATGAAGTAAGGAATTAAGCCTTCCTTTGCATTCACACCCACCAATTTCGAACTCCAACACGGCTTGCTCAGAGCCCTCTGAATATTAGAGAATAGCCGCATCCCTTTAATTTTCCAGAAATTAGTTCGCCTGCCCCTTCCTAGCGTGAACCCCCCGTAATGTTCTCATCCCTCACATCTCATCCTAAGGTAACGGTTCATTGTCTCTCCCACAAGCACATACTGAAAGGGAATTAGCTCCAACAACTTATCCAGTACCGATGGCGGTGTCATCTCATCGCGCCTGCTCTCAAACAGGCCATACGCTGCAACTGCCTTCTATCAAAGAACCCGTCCACATACTACTACGGCGTAGACTATGCTTGTCTTCACCAACCTCACATAGATCTAGTGAAGGTCTCAGGAAATACAGAGATGTATTTCTTTGATCGTAAGGTACAATTGGTAGGAAAAAGCATGTTATGCATCTCTAATGGTGGAGGCCAGTTCGAGCAAGATCTGAAATTAATGAGGAGTAAAATTTATTAATAAAATAGTAATTTTCTTCTTATTCAATCAAAAAACCGTTATTATATCATTTTGAAATTTCTTATAAGAATCATGTTTTCATTCATAACTTGTAAAATATCGCTCAAAGAAAAAAAACCGTTCAAGTAAATTTTTCTTACAAAAAATAGAGGAATCTATTTCTTAAATAAAAACCACATCTCCCCATTTGAAAAAATGAAGTTGGTGCCTGTATCTCGCTTCTGGAAGCACCAAAACAAATTTGCAAATTAAATTTTTTCTAACAAAAAACTACGGGGGGCACGTATTTTTTAGTTTTTTTCTAGCTATCTTAGTTTTCGAGAAAAGTCGTTATCCATATACCTTGGGCACGATATATATATATATATACACACACACACAACACACCACACCACACACACACAGAGGGTGTAACAGCAACCTCTGGCAATGCTTCGGGATCTGGTTTGTCACTTTATTTGGAACACAAAATTCCTAATAAACCATCGTCCGATTCGTTCGCCTTCAAAATTTATTTTTCATTTTGAAAAGAAATTTTCAATTTTCCTACTTTTTCACATAAAATTGATTATATTTCAAAAAGTTTTTAACATAAATCATATTCAATTACATCTTTGCAAAGAGCATTAAATTTCCTATAAGAAACAGAAGTTTTATTTTAATTGAATTAATTATAAGGTTTTTCAGAGACATTAAACTCAACTCTACAGCGCTTCGACTGTTAAAAACCACTTTTCAATAGTATTTTCTTATAAATTTCTTTAAGGCTAGCGTACGGTCCGGTTACAGAAAAAATATCTACATTTCACCAGCTTTCCAACGATAATAATATCATGGGGTTTCTTTATTGTTTTCTTAAAGAAAATGCGAAATAAATGTAAAAAAAACACAAAATGAAAATTGAGAGCTGTTACAAAAATATCACAAGATTAATTCATAATCCTGTAATGAACTTTGGAATTGTTATCTCACGATAGAAATTCGTCCAATTCTAATAAACAGAAACATTTAGTCGTGATTTAGCTGGTCATACATTCAAAATGCCGGAGTTCTTTGACATAGAATAGCGAGATATGGTTTTTATTTGTGGGTTTTGTAACGGCAGCGCGGAAGCTGCCGCTGAGTATGGTAGCCGTTAGCCTAACAGGAAACCGTATAAGCAGTGTATTAAAGACTAGGGGAAACCGGTTCTGTGAGAATAAACTACCGAGGAAACTGATCGTTCTGACGACGTTCTGGTTGCACGGGGATTCTCGTCACTCCAGTAGTGCATGTTTGCGGCATATTAATAGTGCATATTTAATGCTCTTTCCAAAGATGTAATTAAATATGATTTATGTTAAAAACATTTTGAGAAATAATCAATTTTATGAGAAAAAGTAGGAAAATTGAAAATTTTCCCAAATGAAAAATAACTTTTGAAGGCGAACGAATCGGACCATGGTTTATTAGGAATTTTTTATTCCAAATAAAGTGAAAAACCATATGCCAAATTATTGCCAGAGGTTGCTGTTACACCCTGTATATATATAAGATCGAAAATTATGTATATATACAAAGTATATATATATACTTTATGCATATATATTAAATAATAATATATGATTAATTGTAGATAATTGGAAGAGAATAGTCAACTTCAAGAGACCAAAGTTTATTATAGATCTTGCCAATAATTAAACAGTATTTGTAATACGTTGAATAATTGCAAAATAAAAGAAAAGAAAAATTAAATATACATGTCCTTTGTTGAATAATAATACACTACTACCCCTAGTAGGTGTTGTTATCTGGTGTCAATTTTTTGAACGAAACATTTACATTCAATACTGAACTATATATTATGTTCTATTTGGCGACATTTTGAACTTATTTCTTGCCAAGTACTTACTTCTATCTGAACGTAATTATTTGTACCAAGATTTTGTTGCTGTTTATTCTTGATTTTGAGCTTTACCTAGCATCTGGCAACATCTTTTTTTAAATTAAGTGTGCTCTACAAAGCAATCATTTATAAGGAATTTTGGGATTTTTATCAAATAAAACAAGTTTTAGTCTTTCAAGAAGTTATTTATTGAAACAGAATAACAATCAGCAATATATGAAACATATCTGACAAACAATAAAATTTCGTTTGCCAGAAATAAATAATTTCAAGCAAACACGAGCAATTAATTGTAGTTAATAACTTACCAGTAGTTTTATTATTAGATCTTGATTGTAGTTGTACACTTTCAATCCTTGGAAGTGAATAAAGAGCATATGAATTAAATAAATTAAAATGCTCTACACAGACGAATTAATTATTCCCAGCATTATACAGTCCCCCAATCTATAAGTTTCCTAATATTAATAGAATTAATGATTAATTTGATGAAATAATATTTCAAAAAGCACTTTATTTTCAATAATACACTAATATTTTCCATGTTTATCATTTCTAGTATTAGTTAGTAGTTTGTGATTACTATTGCCAACCGTCGGTTGTTGACTGCAACTCTTTCTTGTTTGAAAGAAATGTTAATAAATTCATAAAACAAGACTTTTTAAATGTTGAACTTCAACGGTTACAATTATTGTCATTTTTATTGAAAGAAACGATTTAGATCAAAGTAAATATCATTACAGTGTAAACTAGATAGCTATAACTTTCACATATATTTTTATAGCAAATATTTATCTATTATTTGTTTTCCTAAAAGGAACGTTAGTAAATAAAGCAGCTTAGTCGTTTAACAAAACTTCTAAGTTATATTTTTCAACCGCAGTTAACATGAGTGAAATGAAAATACCAACTGAAGATAGCCTCATTAGACCATAAAGCGCGATCAATGAATGAATAATTTGTCTAAAAGATGAAAGAGCTGGCGCCACCAAGCCATCTCTGATAATGTTTTTTAAAGAATTAATTACGAAATGACCACTAAATAAACTAGAACACTAGAAAATAATTGGAGTTCCTAAACAGCTTCACACTGGGCCTCCTGAAAAAAGTGAATTATATAATTACTTGCGATTTTGGTCTAGTATATATATATATATATACTATATAGAGAGAGGGAGAGAGACGAGGAGAGAGAGTAGTAGATCTATCTTATATATATAAATATTATATATTTATAGAGTATATATATATTATATATTTATAGACTGCATCGAAATGAAAGATAAGATGAAGTTTAACTACAATGGCAATGGAAGTAAAGGAGGAAACTGGTTGTTGAATAATAAACACGTTGGAGGGAACATCGTTCAAATGTTACTCACGTAGGATATGAAAACTCACTTGGAACTCTGGCAGAAGAAAAACAAGGCGATTTAAAATAATGCTTTAATAAACATTAATCTATGGATGAAGAATTTGATATTAAAAATCATTTAGCTAACGGCGATGAACCTTGCAGATTTATTATTACAATGGGAGATAGGAACGCCAGGTTGGAAATCGGGAGGAGAGAAAGCAGTGGTAAATTTTGGCCAATAGGGTTGACAAGATAGAGGGCATCAAATGATGGAATTTATTGAAGGATGTAAAACCACAATAATTAGGAATACCTATGGAATTAACAACCCCGTGAAATAGAAGATACTGTAAAATAACTAAAATGTGGCAAAGTTGGCGGTCTAGATGGTATTGTAAATGAACGGTTGAAACTGCCTGATGGAAGATTGATCAAAAACATTTGCTATTTATTTAATATCTGTCTACAAGAGCAAAAAGTTCCTTTGTCCTGGCTTACAGACCGATTAATCTCTCATCTGTAACGTATTAAATTATAAATACTAAAATTTTAGCGAATATTAAAGGATTAGTCCGGAATGTTTGGCATAATTGCCATGCCATACAAGAATGTGCATGAAAAAACAATAACTTTATCATAACTTAATTATCCAAGTGCAATGCATACAAAAATTTCTCATTTCTAAAGCACAGTATCAGGGAGAAAATCGTGTGATTGTGAAACACTTATGTTTACAAACGTCTAAATCTGTTAAATATTTAATTACATGACTGGTGATGGTTAGCTTTGCTATAATGATTTTTAGGTCTCAAACAAGGAATATTGATCGAGTAAGACTATAATTGGATTGACCCTTATATAGCCACTATGATCAAAATAAGGAATAATAATTCTACGTTCTGTATCTATTAAAACCGTTTGGAAACAAGTTTCATATCTATACATTTTGTTCTCAGTTTATGTTTTATTTGTTATTGTTTTTTTCGCATGTCTCCACCGGGGAGTTGGTCGCCGAAGGCGCGAGCTCCTGGGACATGCGTTAATATTGCAAATTCGGTTGGACGGATTTTCAAGCGGTGTTGCACCATTGAACAGATTTTTCTTGAAAATGTTAAGAGGGGTGTGGGTTAAGCGCCGCGGGTGCCAGAGCGCTCCTTATATATATGTATATATGTATGTATATATATTAGAATTTAATAAAACAATCTCATTTAGCAAAACCTAAAACAAAAGCGGTACATCACCTAGTGTGTCATTTTTAGTAACTTATACAAAAACGTAGATCAATACAATCGAATAACTACCCCGAAATAGTATATGCATATTTACTGATCATCTACAGCTAATATTAATACATTATAGAATATTTTATCAAACTATGAATTAGTAAAATTTAAAACTGACCGCTGCATACTAATTGCCTAAACGTGGATCAACTGTGGTCATACATACTTGTCAGAAATAATTTCATTATTAAATGGATAACCATATAGTTTTGTAAAACGCCCAGAAGATATACTAAATAAGGTGAATCTACTTTGTCAAGCAAACTACAAACTTAGTTCAGTTTATTTACCATAGAAATGGTATATGTAATGTTGTACACTGACTCTATGGATAGTTGAAGCACTTACTCCAAGATAGACAAAAACTCTACTTGCTATTTGTTCATACCTTAACTGTTTAATGAAGTCTTTAAATTATCATATATTTAATTATATATTGCTAGTATAGTTAGTAAAATACTTACGTGGCAGACACTGGTAATCCACCTCAAGGTACTTGTAAGTATGAGGGCAGGGATCTCCAAACACCGAATTACTAGCATCAACAGAGCACTCTTTCAAATTTTCACATCTAAAATTAATATTTGTTAATACACATATATTAATATATGGAATTGTATTACATAAACAAACTGTTCTGAGTTGACATGGACAATATACAGTTTAGAAAACTACAAAATTTGGTGTATAACAATCACACGATTTTATCTTTAAGCAATTCACCCAGAACTCTTAAGAAAAATTTCTCACTGTTGGGAAATTTTAATCAATGTTAGTTCATCTATCTACCATCAGGGGGTGAATAGTACCATCAATCTTTCTACCATCAAGGGTACTGAACTGGCATTATAAAGGGAAACAAAATTCAGTTCTATTCAGTTCATAAAGCAATTCTTTCAGAAAAATGTTTCAATGTGATAGGTTCGTACACTCAGCCACAAAAAAAGTGAGACACTAATACTTTTCTATATGAAAACACAGTAATTCTCTACTTGGTAATGCCTTTGGTATATTTATGTTTTAAAAAAGATTATAAAAAATACTTCAATTACAAAAACTTTCCTGAGAATAAAAATAAAAAACAGTAGACATTCATTTAATATGGTTTTCTGGTCAGGGACAGACATCGTAAGAATTTATTAATTTTTTTATTTAATTTCGCATTATTATCGTTTATTGCATTATTAACCTAACTTTATTGTAAGGGGCCTTGTCGTTAAATGTAAAATATTTAAAATATAAGTAATTGAGAATTGAATAGTTAGTGAAATTAGGACGTTGCTGAGTTGAGATGTGCTACTCGGCATAGCAGCTACGATTTTCTTCATTCTGGTGAGTGAAGGGTGATACCTGTGGCTGGTGTGCGGTAAGTTCTAGCCAGTAAAGTAGTTAAAGATAGATGTGCAGTTGTTATGAAAGAGTGGTAGTCGACCAAGCAGATAGTGATAATACAAATGAAACGAAATGAAAATTTACTTATTTTATCTTCTAAATTCAATATTATTTACCAAACTAAGAGTGTAATATTTTAAGTTATATTCAGCTGCTCTATATAAAGATTCTAATAAAACTGCTATAACAGGGGTTTTATAAGACATTTGTGAGATATATATATAAATACACTTATCTCCACGTAACGGAAAGCTCTAGGAATTTTCGTGGAACAAAACTTTTTTTTTTATCCAAGAAAATCATGGATATTTGATAAGAATTGTAAACATTTTTTGTTTACGCCATTTGCAGGTCTTTTTCAGCCATCAGGTATCTAGTAGTCCAGTATTTTGCGGAGTTTTTGTCCATGTCATTCTTATAAACTTTAACGCGGACAATATTCAGAGACTGGCAGGAGTTTAGATGTCCAGCACCATCGGCTTTCTAGCCAGAGGGGACATATGGGGGAGTCAACAACTCCTATCCTATTGTGAACCTGGAGATAGTCGTGTCCAGCCAGAAGGCGGAAATTGGCTGTGGCTACTTATCTTGGCAGGCAGCTGGAAGGGCTGCCTAGTCGGTATTTCCCATCGTTTACCGCTCGCCTTTTGCTTACGCGATGTATTATTATTATTATTATTACAAAAAGAGCTAGCGGCAGTGCCGGTGAATGCTCTCAAGAGTATACAATATAGTAACTACAATAAGTATAGTTATTGAAATATGGTCCCTAAGGTGACAATATAATTGCACTAAATATATATTTAAATTTGACACTTGAAGTATATAAGCACAATATAAAAGCCAATAGAAATATGAGGAAAAGTAAGAAAAAAAATCATTTCACAAAATAAACATAGGTACTATAAAAATAATATAAATTAATAGCTAAAATGGTAAACATGATGCCAAAATGTTATATGTTTCCAAAGAATGTGTCATATCTAGACTTAAAGGAATTTATAGAGGGTGCTTCGATGACATATGTAGGGAGTGAGTTCCATGCTGAGATGGTCCTTACAGCAAATGAATGTTTGCGAAGATCTAAGTTGGATTGAGGATGGAATAGTTTGGATATGTATCCTCGGAGATGGGCTACTTCTGTAGGGGCAAACAGATGATCAAGACTACTCTTGTAGTGTCCATGTAGAATTTTAAAAAGCTCAATCATGTCTCCCCTTTTTCTTCGATCTTCCAGAGATCTTAAATTTAAAGTATTTAGTCTGTCTGAATAAGGAAGCTCACGAGGTGATGGAGAAAGTTTGGTAAATTTGCGTTGTACATTTTCCAAGGCATTGACATCTTTTTTTAAATACGGTGACCAGACAGGATTTGCAAATTCAAGATGAGGTCTGATGTATGATATATATAAAGTCCTCAGATTGTCGGGTATGAGGTTAGGGAAAGATTTCTTTATTAGGTATAAGAGGCTATTGCATGTTTTGCTAAGTCTTGCAACATGTTCATCCCACTTGAGCTTTTTTGTAATGGTAATACCTAAATCTGTAACCGAATCACAACTTTTGAGGGTAATACCATCAATATTATAAATTAAGTGTGGGTTGTTGGTACCTAGGTGTAGAACTGTAGATTTAGACATGTTGACTACTGACGCCATGCTTTACTCCAGGATTCTAACTGATGAAGATCATGTAGTATAACTTCCTTGTTAACTATTGGATTATTAAATAATTTGCAATCATCAGCGAAGAATTGGGATTGAGAAGAGAACTTGAGGTCAGACAAGTACAAGATAAACAGAAGAGGACCAATAACTGAGCCTTGTGGCACACCACTTAAAACTGGAAGGGAGTCCGATAGGATACCATCCAGCCTCACTTGAAATGTACGGTTTGTTAAGAAGTCAGACAGCCATCCTAGATGTTACCTCTTATTCCATAGTGCTGGAGCTTGTAAAGAAGATGTCGATGTGGGACAGTATCAAACGCCGCTTTGAAATCTATATAAATGACACCGATAGGTTGATGGTTGTCAAGCTGTTTAGTCCAATGGTCAATTGAGGCTAGCATGTTGGTTAGTACAGATCTGCCAGGTTGAAATCCATGTTGGTTATGTGGAATTATACTGCTCTGTAAGAGAAATATAGTTACTTTTTTTGTGACGATCTTTTCAAATACCTTACAGATAATGCTAGTGAGAGATATTGGCCTGTAGTTAGAAGGATCAGTTCTATCACCTTTCTTAAAAATTGGAATAACTATTGATTGCTTCCATAATTTTGGGACAGCTTGCTGTTCTAAAGACAACTTATAAATATTGCAGAGTGGTTTTGATATGGAGTTTACACATTTTTGAAGAAAAATTGGAGGAATGTATGTAAAGCTTCGTTGACTCTTTCTTTTATTTCACGACAAGCATCTTCGTAGCTGATAGCTTCTGTAGGAGGGGCTAAAAAGCTGCCTTATAATTGTAAACATTAAACTAGCATAAAAAATCAGCTGTTTACACCACCAACTTTCATCTTGATTCACAAATCATTGAAAAGATACTATGCTTTAACAATCAAACAGGTTTTTACAAAAGTACACAATGATCTAATTTGATCAAACTGGAATTGTTCAATTAAGAGTCTAATTTATTGTCTGAAAGTCTAATTAATTCTTATAGATTACACCTAATAAGTTTGGATATAAATAAAATTTATAATTGTAAATACAACAGTTATATTAGATTTATTAGTAATTTTCATAATGAAGAATTCTACTTCAGATAAAATGTGGATTTTGAATGTATAAAAATACGGTCACACTTAAGATTGCCTAATAAAAAAAGTCTAAGATACCGGTTTAGATAGTAGATAATTGATATCAGATAGTATATCGGATAGTTGTGTGCAGAGTAGATAAAGGCTGACGGTTATTCATTTGGGGTCACCAAACATAATTGTATGTGCCTCTCCTGTGGATTGATGTTTATAGAGCTGTATACGTTTATATATTAATGGGGTAGTGCTGTATTGGTTTGGGTTGCATAGTTGTATAGAATATAATTTGTTCTTGTATAGTCTGTTAACGTGTAACATTGAAACCGCCCATTAGGGTTTGATAAATTATAATAAATGTATGAATTCTGAGTGGACCCCTTACCCACCAATTGTAATGTTTGGCCAAGCATCCCAAAATAGGTCACACTCACAGGATAGACGCTTATCAATATATTTGGACACCGCAACTGAATTCAGTCTACTATCTACTTCGCACAAAACTATCCACAATACTATCTGCTATCATTGATCTACTATCTGCAGGGCCGACTACTACTCTGGCATAACAATTGCACATCTATCTCTAACTACTTTACTGGGCTAGAACTTACTTCAGACCAGAAGATGCAGGATCATCCTTCACTCACCGCAACATTCCAGAATGAATACAATCGCTATCAGCTCTGGCAGCGTGGCACATTGACTCCGCAGTGTCCTATGTCTAAACTATTCAACTCTAAATTAACTATATATTAAACACATAAGCGTACGATGTAGAACGTTTAGGTCTGTAATGTTCTGTGGTTCAACGACCAAATTCTACATTGTAGGAAAATTGGTCGGACATTGCATAACTTATAATTGCCTTTAGAAGATGTAATAGTATTTCAGGAATTTGACATCGGCGCATTATTTCTTCTTATCATCGTAAGAGTTCTAAAATATTACGAGGTCATAACCTGGATTTCAAGACATTCATTGCTGTGGCCGCTTCGCACTGGTTGGTAAGTACTGATTTGTTTTCTTTAAAGCAAGTAAATGGATTTGTTCTTCCATACAAAGCATTTACAATCCACAGATTGTATCCATCGGTGCAGTTAATCATTACTTTATCATGTTCACATGCAACTGAGGACAAAATTTCAACTGGAAAAAATTAAATTGATTTAATATAAAAAGAATAGATAAATCTTCTATTTTGTAATTCATTATAGATATTCTATGTAGAATTAAAGATATTTGTTGAAATTCATTCTTGATACATATTGTACTCGTGATGTTTATAATACATAAATCAACTTTATCATAAATGATGAATTAAAAGTAAAATAATGCCTATATTTCAAGGCGGGCATAATGGCCAACTACCAAATTAGGTGTCGTGGATTACTTTACTACTAACATTTCTTGAACGAATAGAAAATTTAGCAGTTATATGCGGGACTCGAATGGGGACCTCCAGTTACAAGTCCATGCTCATAACCACTACACCTACACCAGCCCCATAATTACATCATTTAAACTTACCTTTTACACAGTCATATGAAACTTCCAAATATTTTCTGATGCCGGAACAAGGATCTCGGAATACATTATTGCTGGCTTCTACGCGACAGTTTTGTCTACCATTACATCTGAAACAATGGTATATGATGCATAAATTACGCAGTAAAAATCCCTTATCTTTCTGCTTAACCGTATGTTTAAACAAAAACTGATTGTAAACTCATTAGACCTCCATTTCTGTAATTAACCATTTTGACGCAGTTTTTACTAAAAATTGGAAAAAAGCTATTTTCCAATATTAAAAAAATAAAATAAATAGAAAAAATTTCATTTTCATTCATTGCAGTATTTAATAATTATCGTGGAAAAAGAAACCATTTTGTTAGCGCAGGTGCAGACGGCTACAATGCAATCTTGTTTTGTAAAAAAATCTGGTGTGAAACACTCACACAACTTTCTCTTACTCCAGTTCTCCAAATTATAATTGACAGCTTTTATAGTTTGTGTACCAACTTAAACGAGATCCGTCGAAAACTGCAAACACTGTTCAGTAAAAGCGCTTTTCCGGTTTACTAATTTTCTTGAAACTCGGAATTATGGCCATGTATTTATTTCTAATTAATTTTGTTTGGTGGTGATACAATTGTATAATCAACTGTGATAGCATCAGAGACATTTTCCGTGGTAGCCTGCTTCATTTTGTGGTCATCGACCGGTTTCAGGCGTTCGCCCATCTTCAGGATGCGTTTTTCAGTGTGACAACACAGACTTGCACAGAGCAAACTTAGTTTTCACACTCCGTGAAAAGTCTGTGTTGTCACACTGTCTGAAAAACGCATCCTGAAGATACCCGAAACCGATCGATGACCACAAAATGATGCAGGCTACCACGGAAAATGTCTCTGATGCTTTCCAGCTCTGCGGAACCAACTACCACAACAACTGTGATAGCACTTTAGAGAAAAATATAACCCCACCCCTCTCTTAAAAGTGCCCTTAAATAAATTTTTCCAGAGAAATGTTTAAATAAAAATTGTAGATCATTGCATGTTTAGTTTATATGTCAAGTTTCAAGAAAATCGTCGGAGCCATTTTTGAGAAAATTGCGAAAAAGGGGAAAAATCATTCAGTAAAGTGGTAAAGTAAACGCACTTCCGGTTATCCGATTTTTTTCAAACTCGGAATTTCAACAACATATTTAATTTTAATCAACATTATTTAGATGACAGAATTATCTAATAAACTGAAATAGCACTTTAGATGAAAACCTAACCCCACCCCTCCCCCAAAAGTGCCCTTAAATGCATTTTCCTGGAGAAATGTTTCAAATAAAAGTTGTAGCTCTTTGTATGTGTGGTTGATATACTAAGTTTAAAGAAAATCGTCGGAGCCATTTTTGAGAAAATCGCAAAAAAGTAAAAAATCCAACTAGTAAAGTGGTACTTCCGGTTGAGGAATTTTGACAGATACGTACAGTCAGATCCCATAGTGACCCCTAAACGGAATATCAAAATTTCAACTTTCTACGATTTTTCGTTTTTGAGCTATGCTGTTCACATACATACATACACACACACACACACACACACACACACACACACACGGACAGACCATTTGCTAAAAACCACTTTTTTGGACTCAGGGGACCTCAAAACGGATATTTCCAGTGAAAACTCGATATCGAAAATTTGACACGATTACAATACTTCCTCTTACTAGGAGTAAGAGATAGTAAAAAGTAAATGAAGTATTTACATAAGAGAAAAAAATGGTAATAACTTACTTGACCTTCATTATGTTCAAAGCATTTCCTGCTGCGCAGTTGATTGGCTGACTGCAGTACCCACGTTCTTTTTTACCATAAAGCGCTGTTAAAATATCTATAGCATATCCTCTAGGGCAACCAAGAAACAATGTTTCATCTTCACATACTAGTTGTTGCAATGGTTCTTCTGGAATAAGTATCAATACTGAACTTTTGATTCCAACCCGGTAAACAGCCCATAGATATAACACGTAAGAATAATAGATTATCAAACTAATTTATTGATCATATATTATAAATGTATACATTACCTGCAGTGACAATTTTTGGTAAAAGAGACAGTAAAATGAATGCTATATAAGACATTTTGCATAAAATGGAAAATGTTGGAAATAACTCCTTAACTAGAGATAAAAGGGGTCATCTGTGTCTTGACAAGGCCAAAGAATTATCTTAGGAATATGTACAAGCAAAATGTAGAAGAAATATTATTTGAAGTTCTTGATATTGCCATAGATGGCAGGCAGTATCTCCAGACTGATTCATTTATTTAATGATTGTGAGAAACAATTTGGTTATTCATTTGAGATTATTACTGAATAGTCATTTTGAGTCTATGTAAAGACATTGTGTTCCCAATAAATGTAAGATACATGTTTTAAGACCTATAATGTATAAAAAATAGCCCATAAAAATGTATAAACAAATAGCCCGTTCTTAACTTAGCTAAACTTACGAAATGGACTCTTTGAAGATTTTATGTAGAAACTGTGGTTACAATAGAATCAAATTATAAGCCTCTTGATTTGTTAGGTCGTTATAAATCGGGCAAAATATTACTAAATACATTGTTTATTTGCGTGGTTAATGAGATCATGGAATTCGCTAATACAGCAACTTTCAACCAAACAAAAAACAACGATTTATTACAGCTTTTCAATATTAAAATCTGTTCTAAACCAAAAACGGGAACATTGCTTACGATTTTTTATTTACTTTTTCAGTTTTTGCTTTATGAAGAAAATTTAATTCAATTCATACTATTCTTTAATTTCTTTAACAATTATTTGATTTTGCATTCCCAAAACAGAAAAATTTTAATGATTATACTGTGAATTGATTAAACATAGGGAATTTTTTTTTTTTCCGAGGGGGAAAACGCCTTATGCGCGCCAGGGCGCCACCCCTGGTGTGTGGGACCCGCCCCCACTAAAAAACCCCTCGCCTCCCAACTGCGGGACCCCATCCGGAACCGCCGGGTTAGGCATAACCTCGGATGGGGCCGCAACACGGCCCCTCCTACTTACTCAGAGGCCAGCGCGCTCCAAGTCCTTCTTTTTTGTTAAAAGCACATCCCTAATATATGCCGCGATCCATCCCCACTTCTCCCGGCTCTCCACCATACTGGTGACCGCCGATTCCGGGGACCAACCTCCCAACAAACCATCCAGGACCCAGCGACGGCGGGCCCATCTATCGCACACGAAAAACGTGTGGTGGGCATCGTCCTGGGCAGCATCGCCGTAGACACACGACGGGCTCCCCGCTATGCCCATCCTGAAGAGATAATGGGTAAAATACCCATGCCCCGACAGGAATTGGGTGATATAGTAGTTCACCTCGCCGTGTGGCCTGCCCGTCCATTCCTCGATATTACCAATGAGCCGCGCCGTCCATCGTCCACGCGTCTCACTTTCCCAGCGGCGCTGCCAACCCGCGGCAATAGATGCCCGGGCAGCAACCCTTGCCTCAAACGGGTCCGTGACCAGCCGCGAGTCGTACACCCGCTTCCGCTCCTTGGCCAACAGATCGATAGGCGGCATACCCGCAATCACCAGGACTGCCGCCCCCGAAACTGTGCGGTAGGAGCTAGCCACCCTTAGCGCCCCGCGCCTCTGCACTGCAGTGAGCTACTTCCCTATATATATATGTTTATGCATTTATATATATGTAGCATTACATAATAATATATTTAAATTTTATTACTTTCTCTTCTCCTAGAAGAGGAAGTATTGTATCGGTCAAATTTTCGATATCGTGTTTTCACCGGAAATATCCGTTGTGAGGCCCCCTGAGTCTTAAAAAGTGTTTTTAGCAAATGGTCCATGTTTGTGTGTGTGGTGTGTATGTATACAGCAAGAACGAAAAAGCGTAGTAAGTTGGAACTTGATATTCCGTTTCTACTACACACACAAAGAGCTACAACTTTTATTTGTAATGTTTCTCTAGAAAAATTCATTTAAGGGCAGTTATGGGGGAGGGATAGGTTACGTTTTCATCTAAAGTGCTTTTTCAGTTTATTAAACAATTCTACCATCCTAACAAAATTAATTAGAAATAAATAAATGTCCAAAATTCCGAGTTTCAAGCAAATTAGCAAACCGGAAGTGCGCTTTTACTGGACAGTAATTTCAGTTTTCGACGAATTTCATTAAATTTGGTAAACAAACTATAAAATTTGTCAATTATAATTTGGAGAACTGGAGTAAGAGAAAGTTGTGTGAATGTTTCACACCCAGATTTTTATTTATATTATTATTATTACTTTAAAACTAGTATTGCACTATTTTCCGCACAACAAAACACTGACACCAGTATTATTATGTTATTATTATTAATATTAATAGTTGAAGGGGAGAGATAGTACTTAAACACATGTTAGGTGGAAACGTAACATAATTGCAACCTTCCAAAAACACATACAGGAGAACCAAATATAGATGGCATTACTACATATTACAAGAAAGAGTAGCAGAACCACAATAACGACCGCGCAGTTCAGCCAGTGCTGAACAATCCGCCAGCAAGTGGACAGCTCTTTGCCACTCTGAACTAAGGAATTAAGCCTTCCTTTGCATTCACACCCACCAATTTCGAACTCCAACACTGCTTGCTTAGAGCCCTTTGAATATCAGAGAATAGCCGCACCCCTTTAATTTTCCTGAAATTAGTTCGCCTGCCAAATCCTATCCTCAATCCTAGTGTGAACCTCCCGAAATGTTCTCATCCCTCACATCTCATCCTAAGGTGACGCTTCATTGCCTCTCCCACAAGCACATACTGAAAGGGAATTAGCTCCAACAACATATCCAGTGCCGATGGCGGTGTCATCTCATCGCGCCTGCACTCAAACAGGCTATACGCTACAACTTCCTTCTATCAAATAACCCGTCACATACTACTGCGGCGTAGAGTATGCTTCTCTTCACCAATTTCACATAGATCCAGTGAAGGTCTCAGGAAATAAAGAAATGTATTTCTTTGATCGTAAGGTACAATTGGCAGGAAAAAGCATGTGTATGCATCTCTACTGGTGGGGGCCAGTTCGAGCAAGATCTGTAATTAATGAGGAGTAAAATTTATAATAAAATAGTAATTTTCTTCTTATTCAATCAAAAAACCGTTATTATATCATTTTGAAATTTCTTATAAGAATCATGTTTTCATTCATAACTTGTAAAATATTACTCACAGAAAAAAACCGTTCTAGTAAATTTTTCTTACAAAAATAGAAGAATATATTTCTTAAACAAAAAACCACACCTCCCCTTTTGAAAAAATGAAGTTGGTGCCTGTATCTCGCTTCTGGAAGCACCAAAACAAATTTGCAAATTAAATTTGGTTTTCTAACAAAAAACTACGGGGACACGTATTTTTTAGTTTTTTCCTAGCTATCTTAGTTTTCGAGAAACAGTCGTTATCCATATACCTTGGGATACCCTATATATATATATATAAATTATATAATTATATGTGTTTAATTGTAGATAATTGAAAGAGAATAGTCAACTTCAAGAGACCAAAGTTTATTATAGATCTTGCCAATAATTAAACAATATTTGTAATACGTTGAATAATTGCAATATAAAAGAAAAAAAAAGTTAAATACACATGTGCCTTGTTGAATAATAATGCACTACTACCCCTAGTAGGTGTTTCTGTGTAATGTCAATTTTTTGAACGAAACATTTACATTCAATACTGAACTATATATTATGTTCTATTTGGCGACAACATTTTGAACTTATTTCTTGCCCAGTACTTACTTCTATCTCAACGTAATTATTTTAAACGTGTATATTTTATTGTGTTTATTCTTGATTTTGAGCTTTACCCAGCATCTGGCAACATCTTTTTTTAAATTAAGTGTGTTCTACAAAGCAATCATTTATAAGGAATTTTGGGATTTTTATTAAATAAAACGTTTTTGTCTTTCAAGAAGTTATTTATCGAAACAGAATAACAATCAGCAATATATGAAACATATCTGACAAACAATAAAATTTCGTTTACCAGAAATAAATAATTTCAAGCAAACACGAGCAATTAATTATAGTTAATAACTTACCAGTAGTTTTATTACTAGGTCTTGATTGTAGTTATACACTTTCAATCCTTGGATGTGAAAAAATGAATGTGATTTAAATAAATTAAAATGCTCTACATGGACGAATTAATTATTCCCAGCATTATATAGTCCCATAATCTATAAATTTCTTAATAGAATTGAGGATTAATTTGATTAAATAATACTTCAAAAAGCACTTTATTTTCAATAATACACTACTATTTTCTATGTTTAACAATTCTAGTATTAATAAGTAGTTTGTGATTACTACTGCCACCCGACGGTTGTTGACTGCAGCTCTTTCTTGTTTGATAGAAATGTTAATAAATTTATAAAACAGGACGTTTTACATGTTGAACTTCAACGGTTACAATTATTGTAATTTTTATTGAAAGTTGTTAAACGATTTAGATCAAAGTGTACAGTATATCATACATCATTACAGTGTAAACTAGATAGATATAACTTTCAGATATATTTTTATAGCAAATATTTATCAATTATTTGTTTTCCTAAAAAGAACGTTAGTAAATAAAGCTTAACAAAACCTCTAAGTTATATTTTCCAACCGCAGTTAACATGAGTGAAATGAAAATAACAAACATGTTACAAACTGAAGATAGCCTCATTAATGAATGAATAATTTGTCTAAAAGATGAAAGAGCTGTCGCCACCAAGCCATCTCTGATAATGTTTTTTAAAGAATTAATTACGAAATGACCACTAAATAAACTAGAAGACTAGAAAATAATTGGAGTTCCTAAACAGCTTCACACTGGGCCTCCTGGAAAAAGTGAATTATATAATTACTTGCGATTTTGGTCTAGTTTTATATATACATATATATATATATATATATATGAGAGAGAGAGAGAGAGGAGAGTGTATTATATATATATAACTATATTATACATTTATAGAGTATATACATATTATATATTTATAGAATGCATCGAAATGAAAGATAAGATGAAGTTTAACTACAATGGCAAGGGAAGTAAAGGAAGAAACTGGTTGTTAAATAATAAACACATTGGAGGGAACATCGTTCAAATGTTACTTACATAGGATATGAAAATTCACTTGGAACTCTGGCAGAAGAAAAACAAGACGATATAAAATAATGCTTTAATGAACATTAATCTATGGATGAAGAATTTTATATTAATAATCAATTAGCTATCGGCGATGAACCTTGTAGATTTATTATTACAATGGGAGATTGGAACGCCAAGATTAGAATTCGGGAGGAGAGAAAGCAGTGGTAAATTTTGGCCAATAGGGTTGACAAGATAGAGGGAAGCAAATGATGGAATTTATTGAAGGACGTAAAATCACAATAATTAGGAATACATTTATTATTTACTAATCTTATTTAATAATAATAATAATGTAAATTATGCGAAGGAGGAAGATTTATTAATTTGTGATTATGACAGCGAGCTCTATAGTGTGCCAGAGGCTATAAATCAAGAAAAACATAATGATAATTGAAGTTTATTGGAAGAGGGAGAGAAACTATTGAATATACAACCCGGTGAAATAGAAGATACTGTAAAATAACTGAAATGTGGCAATGTTGGCGGTCTAGATGGTATTGTAAATGAACGGTTGAAACTGCGTGATGAAAGATTGATGAAGGACATTTGCTATTTATTTAATATCTGTCTACAAGAGCAAAAAGTTCCTTTGTCCTGGCTGAAATAAAAATATTATAAATTACAGACCGAGAAATCTCTAATCTGTAACGTATAAACAAAAATTTTAGAGAATATTAAGAGATTAGTCCCCATCCGGAATGTTTGGCATAATTGCAATGCCATACAGGAATGTGCATGCTAAACAATAACTTTATCATAACTTAATGCATACAAGTTCAACTTTATCCAAGTTCAATGCATACAAAAATTTCTCATTTCTAAAGCATAGTATCAGGGAGAAAATCGTGTGATTGTGAAACGCTTATGATTACAAACGTCTAAATCTGTTAAATATTTAATTACATGACTGGTGATGGTTAGCTTTGCTATAATGATTTTTAGGTCTCAAACAAGGAATATTGTTCGTGTAAGACTATAATTGGATTGACCCTTATATAGCCACTAAGATCAAAATAAGGAATAGTAATTCTACGTTCTGTATCTATTAAAACCGTTTGGAAACAAGTTTCATATCTATACATTTTGTTCCCAGTTTATGTTCTATTTGTTATTGTTTTTTTAGCATGTCTCCACCGGGGAGTTGGACGCCGAAGGCGCGAGCTCCTGGGACATGCGTTAATTTTGCAAATTCGGTTGGTCGGATTGTCAAGCGGTGTTGCACCATTGAACAGATTTTTCTTGAAAATGTTTAGAGGGGTGTGGGATAAGCGCCGAGGGAGCCAGAGCGCTCCTTATAATGTATATATGTATATATATATACTAGAATTTAATAAAACAATCTCATTTAGCAAAACCTAAAATAAAAGCGGTACATCACCTAGTGTGTCATTTTTAGTAACTATACAAAAAAGTAGGTCAATACAATCGACTAACTACCCAAAAATACTCTACTTGCTATTTGTTCATACCTTAACTGTTTAATGAAGTCTTTAAATTATCATATATTTAATTATATATTGCTAGTGTAGTTAGTAAAATACTTACGTGGCAGACACTGGTAATCCACCTCAAGGTACTTGTAAGTATCAAGGCAGGGATCTCCAAACACCGAATTACTAGCATCAACAGAGCACTCTTTCAAATTTTCACATCTAAAATTAATATATGTTAATACACATATATTAATATATGGAATTGTATTACATAAACAAACTGTTCTGAGTTGACATGGACAATATACAGGTTAGAAAACTACAAAATTTGGTGTATAACAATCACACGATTTTATCTTTAAGCAATTCACCCAGAACTTTAATAAAAATTTCTCACTGTTGGAAATTTTAATCAATGTTAGTTCATCTTTCTACCATCAGGGGGTGAATAGTACCATCAATCTTTCTACCATCAAGGGTACTGAACTGGCATTATAAGGGGAAACAAAGTTCAGTTCTATTCAGTTCATAATGCAATTCTTTCAGAAAAATGTTTCAATGTGATATGTTTGTACACTCAGCCACAAAAAAAGTGAGACACTTATACTTTTCTATATGAAAACACAATAATTCTCTACTTTGTAATGCCTTTGGTATATTTATGTTTTAAAAAAAAGGTTATTTAAAATGGTTTAATTACAAAAACTTCTAACTTTTCTGAGAATAAAAATTAAGAACAGTAGAAATTCATTTAATATGGCTTTCTGCTCTGGGACAGACATCGTAAGAATTTATTAATTTTTTTATTTAATTTCGCATTATTATTGTTTATTGCATTATTAACCTAACTTTATTGTAAGGGGCCTTGTCGTTAAATGTAAAATATTTAAAATATAAGTAATTGAGAATTGAATAGTTAGTGAAATTAGGACGTTGCAGAGTTGAGATGTGCTACTCGGCATGGCAGCTACGATTTTCTTCATTCTGGTGAGTGAAGGGTGATACCTGTGGCTTGTCTGCGGTAAGTTCTAGCCAGTAAAGTAGTTAAAGATAGATGTGCAGTTGTTATGCCAGAGTGGCAGTCGACCCAGCAGATAGTGATAATACAAATGAAACGAAATGAAAATTTATTTCGTTTTTTAAAAAAAATACAATTCTTATAAAAGCAAGAGCTCAGCAAGTAGCAAACACAAAAAATTTCTTTATTTTATATAGAAAGAAAATACAAAATAAAAACAAAGCACAAAACAGTCAGAAACACAATAACACATGATAGAAACTAAGTGTTTGAGCTTACACATCACACAAACTCTTTTTTACTTGGTCTAAATTAGTTATAATACAAAAATTTTTACAATATTTTCCAGCTGATTTTCAAAGCTGATTGAAGTTTTGGCATATCTCGGCAGAAAATTAAGAATTTATTCAATCAGAGAAGACAACGTGTGGTTTTTGTTTTAAGTTTCTTGTATTTTATCTTCTAAATTCAATATTATTTACCAAACTAAGGGTGTAATATTTTAAGTTATATTCAGCTGCTCTATATAAAGATACTAATAAAACTGCTATAACAGGGGTTTTATAAGACATTTGTGAGATATATATATAAATACACTTATCTCCACGTAACGGAAAGCTCTAGGAATTTTCATGGAACAAAACTGTTTTTTTTTTTTATCCAAGAAAATCATGGATATTTGATATGAATTGTAAACATTTTTTGTTTACGCCATTTGCAGGTCTTTTTCAGCCATTAGGTATCTAGTAGTCCAGTATTTTGCGGAGTTCTTCTCCATGTCATTCTTATAAACTTTATCGCGGACAATATTCAGAGACTGGCAGGAGTTTAGATGTCCAGCATCCATCGGCTTTCTAGCCAAAGGGGACATATGGGGGAGTCAACAACTCCTATCCTATTGTGAACCTGGAGATAGTCGTGTCCAGCCAGAAGGCGGAAATTGGCTGTGGCTACCTATCTTGGCAGGCAGCTGGAAGGGCTGCCTAGTCGGTATTTCCCATCGTTTACCGCTCGCCTTTTGCTTACGCGATGTATGTAAAGCTTCGTTGACTCTTTCTTTTTTTTCACGACAACCATCTTCGTAGCTGATAGTTTCTGTAGGAGGGGGTAAAAAGCTGCCTTATAATTGTAAACATTAAAATAGCATAAAATATCAGCTGTTTACACCACCAACAAGTGTGACCGTATTTTCAACAAGGCTGACGGTTATTCATTTGGGGTCACCAAACATAATTGTATGTGCCTCTCCTGTGGATTGATGTTTAATAGAGTTGAATAGGTTTATATATTAGTGGGGTAGTGCTGTATTGGTTTGGGTTGCATAGTTGTATAGAATATAATTTGTTCTTGTATAATCTGTTAACGTGTAACATTGAAACCGCCCATTAGGGTTTGATAAATTATAATAAATGTATGAATTCTGAGTGGACCTGTTACCCATCAATTGTAAGGTTTGGCCAAGCATCCCAAAATAGGTCACACTCACAGGATAGACGCTTATCAGTATATTTGGACACCGCAACTGAATTCAGCCTACTATCTACTTCGCTCAAAACTATCCATATACTATCTGCTATCATTGATCTACTATCTGCAGGGCCGACTACCACTCTGGCATAACAATTGCACATCTATCTCTAACTACTTTATTGGGCTAAAACTTACCTCAGACCAGAAGATGCAGGATCATCCTTCACTCACCGCAACACTCCAGAATGAATACAATCGCTATTTTGAACCTGGAGATAGTCGTGTCCAGCCAGAAGGCGGAAATTGGCTGTGGCTACAATTTGGCGTGGCACATTCACTCTGCAGTGTCCTATGTCTAAACTATACAACTCTAAATTAACTATATATTAAACGCCGTGAAAAATGGACATTTAATATATATATAACGTCAAAGCAGACGCACTTGCGGGGAAAAGACATAAGCGTACGATATGTAGCAGAACGTTTCTGTCTGTCATGTTCTGTGGTTCAACGACCAAATTGTACATTGTAGGGAAATTGGTCGGACATTGCATAACTTATAATTGCCTTTAGAAGATGTAACAGTATTTCAGGAATTTGGCATCGACGCATTATTTCTTCTTATCATCATAAGAGATTCTAAAATATTACAAGGTCATAACCTGGATTCCAAGACATTCATTGCTGTGGCCGCTTCGCACTTGTTGGTAAGTACTACAATATTTTCTTTATAGCAAGTAATTTGATTTGTTCTTCCATACAAAGCATTTACAATCCACAGATTGTATCCATCAGTGCAGTTAATCTTTAGTTTATCATGTTCACATGCAACTGAGGACAAAATTTCAACTGGAAAAAATGAAATTGATTTAATATAAAAATAATAGATAACTCTTCTATTTTGTAATTCATTATAGATATTCTATGTAGAATTAAAGATAATTGTTGAAATTCATTTTTGATAAACATTGTACTAGTTATGGTTATAATACATGAATCAACTTTATCATAAACAGATGAATTAAAGCCGACATAAAAGTAAATTAAGGCCGACATTTCAAGGCGGGCTTAGCGGCCAACTACTAAATTAGGTGTCTGGACTATTTTACTATCAACATTTTTTGAATGAATAGAAAATTTAGCAGTTATATGCGGGACTCGAATGGGGACCTCCCAGTTACAAATCCATGCCCATAACCACTTCACCAACACCAGCCCCATAATTACATCAATTTAAGTTACCTTTGACACAGTCATATGAAACTTCCAAATATTTTCTGATGTCGGAACAAGGATCTTGGAATACATTATTGCTGGCTTCTACGCGACAGTTTTGTCTACCATTACATCTGAAACAATGGTATATGATGCATAAATTACGCAGCAAAAATCTCTTATCTTTCTGCTTAACCGTATGTTTAAACAAAAATTGATTGTAAAATCATTAGACTTCCATTTCTGTAATTAACCATTTTGACGCAGTTTTTACTAAAAATTGGAAAAAAGCTATTTTCCAATATTAAAAAAATGAAATAAATAGAAAAAATTTCATTTTCATTTATTGCAGTATTTAATAATTATCGTGGAAAAGGAAACCATTTTGTTAGCGCAGGTGCAGACGGCAACAATGCAATCTTGTATTGTAAAAAAAGTAAATGAAGTATTTACATAAGAGAAAAAAATGGTAATAACTTACTTGACCTTCATTATGTCCAAAGCATTTCCTGCTGCGCAGTTGATTTTCTTCTTTTCAGGCTGACTGCAGTACCTACGGTCTTTTTTACCATACAGCGCTGTTAAAATATCTATAGCATATCCTCTAGGGCAACCAAGAAACAATGTTTCATCTTCACATACTAGTTGTTCTAATGGTTCTTCTGGAATAAGTATCAATATTAAACTTTTGAATCCAACCCAGTAAACAGCCGATACATATAACATGTAAGAATAATAGATTTCCAAAACTAATTTATTGATCATATATTATAAATGTATACATTACCTGCAGTGACAATTTTTGGTAAAAGAGACAGTAAAATGAATGCGATGTAAGACATTTTGCATAAAATGAAAAATGTTGGAAATAACTACTTAACTAAGGAGAGATAAGGGATTATCTGAGTCTTGACAAGGCCAATGAATTACCTTAGGAATATGTATAAGCAAAATGTAGGAGAAATATTATTTGAAGTTCTTGATATTGCCATAGATGGCAGGCAGTATCTCCAGACTGCTTCATTTATTTAATGATTGTGAGAAACAATTTGGTTATTCATTTGAGATTATTACTGAATAGTCATTTTGAGTCTGTGTAAAGACATTGTGTTTCCAATAAATGTAAGGTACATGTTTTAAGACCTATAATGTATAAAAAATAGCCCATAAAAATGTATAATCAAATAGCGTTTAAAAAACAAATAGCCCGTTCTTAACTTAGCTAAACTTACGAAATGGACTCTTTGAAGATTTTATGTAGTATAGAAACTGTGGTTACAATAGTATCAAATTATAAGCCTCTTGATTTGTTAGGTCGTTATAAATCGGGCAAAATATTACTAAATACATTGTTTATTTGCGTGGTTAATGAGATCATGGAATTCGTTAATACAGCAACTTTCAACCAAACAAAAAACAACGATTTATTACAGCTTTTCAATATTAAAATCTGTTCTAAACCAAAAACGGGAACATTGCTTACGATTTTTTATTTACTTTTTCAGTTTTTGCTTTATGAAGAAAATTTAATTCAATTCATACTATTCATTAATTTCTTTAACAATTATTTGAATTTGCATTCCCAAAACAGAAAAAATTTTAATGATTATACTGTGAATTGATTAAACATAGGGAATAGCAGGAAGATGAAAGATAAAGTAGAAGACGTCTTTATTTAACTTACAAATTGAAAAAATACATACATACCAAATAATATTTCAATTACAGTATAAAAAAATAAAATTAGAATTTTTTTTTTGGATTGTTTTAAGGTGCACAACAGCTATCGTCCTTTGCACCTGTTTCTAATTTGTAAGCACTGATCCGGGATGCATATCCATGCCCACCAGTCTAACAATATTTTAGAATTAATAAGAATATAAAAAAAACTTCTTATATAGACAACAACATGGTCTTTAACTGTGCGAGGAGTCGATCATTTATTATGCATTTATTTATATATATATATATTTTAAATTTTATTTTCATTTTATTACTTTCTCTTACTCCTAGTAAGAGGAAGTATTCTAACCGTGTCTAATTTTCGATATCGTGTTTTCACCGGAAATATCCGTTGTGAGGTCCCCTGAGTCTTAAAAAGTGTTTTTAGCAAATGGTCCATGTTTGTGTGTGTGGTGTGTATGTATACAGCATAGCTCGAGAACGAAAAAGCGTAGAAAGTTGGAACTTGATATTCCGTTTCTACTACACACTCAAAGAGCTACAACTTTTATTTGTAATGTTTCTCTGGAAGCATTCATTTAAGGGCAGTTATAGGGGAGGGATTGGTTACGTTTTCATCTAAAGTGCCATTTCAGTTTATTAAACAATGCTACCATCCTAACAAAATTAATTAGAAATAAATAGATGACCAAAATTCCGAGTTTCAAGAAAATTAGTAAACCGGAAGTGCGCTGTTACTGGACAGTTTTTTCAGTTTTCGACGAATTTCATTAAATTTGGTACATAAACTATAAAATTTTGAGAAATTTAGTAAGAGAAACTTGTGTGAGTGTTTCACACCAAATTTTTATTAATGTTATTATTATTACTTTATATATTTCATTTTTTCTTGCCTTAAGTATAAAATATAAAAAATATTACATTTCATTGAACATTAGAAAACAAAAATAGATTGATAATTATCCTGGATTAATACGTGATTATAGTTTTGCAAAAGCTACGGTACAATATTTCACTATACACACCAGTCTTTGCCGTTCTAATGATAAAAAAGCTTTGGTTAGATTTGTTAATGTATCTTCTAAACACGATACTGCTGTTGACAGTTCGGTGTTGGTTGTTGATGTTGACTACTGGTTTTGATGTTGACATCGGCTTCGGAAGGCCAAAAATTGCTGGTAGAATCCGGCCCGGAGGACCATAAAATGTTGATGTATTTTCTAAACTTCAGAAGATCTTGCCCCGCTGGAGGGGGTGTGTTTTTGCACACAATACTCGTTAGCGATTTATTTGGTTGAATTGGGTTTATTGTAGTCATTATAAATTAAGTAAGGAATAATATAGTTTATTGATTTCTTCATACAAGAAGTATTTATGTTTGAATTTTGAGTTAGTTAGGAAGGGCGCACGAGCGAGCATGGTTAGTATAGAGTTTAGAGTTAGAGTGAGAGTTTCCAAATTAATATTGAAATGAATATAGTAGTTAATAGTTAAAATGATAGATTTAAATAGTTATGACTCTAAAAACAGTTAATTCTTTTTTAAACTGTTGCAAATGAATTTTAAAGTTATTTTGATACCAAAGAAATACATACTACCTACTTTAGTAGAATAATAATATGCTTCAAAAGAAATAATATTAACAAAAAGTCAAGCTTAGGATTATCTGTTATGCAGCAGTAAATTTAGTTTCCTAAAAAAAATATTTACAAAACCAGTATTATTCAAATCTTAGCATCATTTGGCAAAATTTAGTATGTATAGAATCCTATTAGAATAAGACTGAAGTTAATCAGATTTGAAAGAATTAAATAAAACAACCGTTAATAATTAAATCAACATTTAGAATATAAACAAAATCAGATAATTAAGAATTATTAAGCAAATACAAGTGCGTTTTTTCTTTTTTTAATTAACCCCTTGACAACACTCTTGGGGTAAAACGCAAATTTTATTCACTCCCCGTTTAAAGGAGCCTTCAGCGCACTTCACTGTCACACTCTTACAATGTTGTCTTTACCACGACGAATTTCTGATATACGTCCTTCAGCAGTACTAGGTCTCCAATATTAATGGGAAATGAGGATGCCTTTCATTTTGATCTTTGCTGTAGTCTATGTAAATATTCTTTGTGCCACTTGGCCTAAAACTGCAGTTGATGGGTACATCAGTCACATTAGGTTCGGGAACAAATGTATGGGTACGTCCTATAAGGAAATGGGACGGGGTCAAGACTTGAAGTTCGTTGGGATCCTCACTTAGAGGAGTTAAAGATGGACTCTATTTGTATTAACAAAGTATTGAACTCTTCAAACGAAAGAGGCATGCTCGTTAAAATTCTTTTCGAATGAAATTTTACATTTTTCACCCCAGCCTCCCACAAGCCGCCGAATAAGGGTGATCGAGGGGGGATGAACTTCCACTTTATTCCCTCCAAGTGTAACGAATTTTCTATTTGTGTAGAATTAGTTTTTATTAAATTATATAATTCATTTAATTCCCGTTCAGCGCCCTTAAAATTTTTGGCATTGTCGTTAAATATATTAACGGCTTTCCTCGCCTACCAATAAATCGCTTTAACGCAAGCAAAAATGATTTAGTTGTTAAATCAGAAACAAGCTCCAAGTGAATACATTTAGTTGTGAAACAAATAAATAAACATATATACGCTTTAGTTGTTCTGCTTCCCCTACCCATACTTGTTTTCAACAGGTAAGGACCTGCGTAATCTATGCCTACAGAATGAAATGGATACATAGGTAAAGTACGTTCTAAAGGAAGAATACTCTTTAATTGGTTGGCAGGTTTGATTCTAAATTTCTGGCAAATTAAACAACCTTTAACCGTTTGTTTAGCTAAGTTCTTTCCCCCAATTGGCCAGAATTTCTCTCTAACTGTACCAAGTAGTAATTTAGGTCCAGCATGGAATAAATGATTATGTTCATTTTTCATGATTAGTTTAGTTAAATGACTCCCTTTAGGTAGGAGTATGGGATGTCTTTTATAATAATTGAACCTAGATAATGCCAATCTGCCTCCCACTCTCAATAAACACTGTTCATCTAAAAATGGGGAAAGACTAAGGATGGAACTTTTATTATTTAAGGATTTACTATGTTTTAAGCATTTTAGCTCATCGCTAAATATATTTCCTGCTCTGATTGAATTAATTTTTTTGAAGCTTCATTTATCTCTTTGGGGCTCAAAGTACATTTAGTATTAGCCTCGAATGTAGTTTTTACTTTATTACAACAATTACTAATGAATCTTAAACAATATGCGGTGACTCCAGTTAATCTATGAAGAGACGAATAATTTTCAATTAATAAGGTTCTAGAATTACCGGTATTCACAAAGGTTTTAGCTGCCAGTTCTTCATGTGCCGGAAATCCCACATTTAAATAAATTTCTGAATGCAAATATGATATAATATCGTGTTGTAGCCAAGATGGTCCTTTCCATCTTAGGGCATTATCTATGAGTTTGCTGGGAAATACTCCGCGAGTAATCAAATCAGCAGGGTTACTTTTAGTACTGATATGATAACAATTCTCTTTACTTGTTTGCCGTTGTATTTCAGACACACGGTTAGCAATGTATGTTTTCCATCTAGACGGACAAGATTTTATCCAACTGAGTGCTACAGTGGAATCGCTCCAAAAGTATTCCTCATCTATTTTAATATTGAGAGTGTCTTAAATTTTACTGCTAGTTGTGCTCCAAGTACAGCTGAATTAAGTTCTAGTCGCGGAAGAGTCAATTGGTTAATAGGTGCAACTCTAGATTTGGCTGCTATGAGTGCTACCATTATTTCTTTATTTTATTAAAGGTTCTTAAATAAAGGCAAGTGCCGTAGGCACGTTCCGAGGCGTCACAAAACGTATGAAGTTTAATGCGCTTAGAACGCGGCCACATTGAATGTCTCTTAATACGTATTTTGTTAACACTGTCTAATTCTTTTCTAAAATCTATCTACTGTATGTGTAACGAAATAGGAAGTGATTCATCCCAACCTAATTGTTCTTGCCAAAGCTTCTGAAGTATTAATTTCGGAATAATTATTATCGGTGCTAGCAAAACCTAGAGGATCAAATAATCTGGCGGTTTCAGCTAGTACTGTGCGGTTAGTAATTTGTTAATTAAAATCTAAGCGTTTCACAGAGTAGATGAATAAATCTTTTTGGGGGTCCCAATAAATAACCAAGGTTTTATTTTCATTGTAATTAAAATCAATATTACGGCTAATAGATTGGCTGTCTCTTAATGATAGAATATTACTGTTAAATTTACGTAGATTAAAGCCGTATACATGCAATAACATAATTAGAGTGGATTTTATAATTAATGAATCTTGCAATTCGTTGGAACCAGTGATTAGAACATCCATGTAAAAGTCCGTTGAATAATTTGTGCTTCTGTAGGATAAGTGGCTTCGTTTTCTTGGGCGATTTGTCTTAATGACCGAATAACCAAAAATGGAGCCGAGGCAGTGCCATAGCTGACGTATTGAGTGTATAAATACGTAACGATTCATGAGGGTCATCTCGCCATAAAATTTGTTGATATTTTCGATCGTCTGGATGAACCCAAATAGCCCTGTACATTTTCTCAGTATCTCCTAGTACACATATTGATATGTTCTAAATCGAGCTGTAATAGAAAATATTTCATTTTGAAGATTAGGCCCACAATACTGTATGTCGTTAAGTGATAATCCGTTATCTGATTTACAAGATGCATCAAACATGTCTATTAATGTAGTTGTACTACTTGTTTCTTTTATTACGCAATGACGTGCTATAAAAAATGAATTGTCAATAATATACTGATCTTTTAAAGACATATGATTTAACGATATATATTCATTTATAAATTCCGAGTATTTTTGTTTAAGCTCCTGATCTTTAATAAATCGCCTTTCTAAGTTAAAAAATTTTTCTTGGCAGTTTGTTATGACTCACCGATATTATTAGGATTTCCTTTAAATGGAATTCTAACACAAAATTTACCATCTTCCGTTCCATTAGTAGTTTTTACATAATAATCTTCACATCACTGTTCTTCCTGTGTTAAAACCGGATGGTCATTAGAAATAAATTCATCGAAGTTCCAAAAAGATTCTACCTGCTTGTTTAAGCCGGCTGTTGAAGTAAAAAATGAGCTATATGATTGTTTATTGTCCCTTTCATTAATAATTTCTCCACATAATATCCAACCCAATTTAGACTTTTGAAATATTACTGAATCTGTTTAAATTGACCGATAGATATGAGTGACCAGAAAAAACCTGTACCTATTAGTAGGTCAATGGGTTTGGATTCATTAAATTTGGGGTCAGCTAATTTTTAATTTGGATTCATTAAATTGAAGGGTACATCAAATAAATTCTTATTAAAAGAAGCGTTAGGTAAAGTAGTTATTTCCGGAACAATTAAACATTTAAGTTCAAACGTGAAGTTATTTACTCTAGATTTGATTTTTATGTTGGTAGTATGTAATATGTTAGTAGATTGACGTCCAATGCCGAACACCTTTGTTTTTATAGGAGTCTTTGTTAAATTCAATTGATTGCATAATCGTTCCGTTATGAGATTAGACTGCGAACCATTATCTAATAAAATTCTAGCCGTGTATGACACTCCATTATTACCCGATACATTAATCAAAGCTGCTGATAATAAAGTTTGATAATTGGAAGTAAGGGTGGATGTATAAATTACGTTATCATCCTTGTTTGTGAGCTTAGCCAAGACCTTATATTTGTCACGCCGTTGATAACCTTATCCTTTCAATCATTTTGTTTATTTATGCCCCACTAGTCACACTTTAATTACGCCTCTCTTAAAATGCAAAGCTTTCAATTCTTTCTCCATAGTTAATTAAAGAAGAGTTCAATAGATGCAACAATATTGTACAAATAATTAAAAAATTAGGAAATAAGTACAAGGAATAAATAAAGGAATAATATGTGACTCACGATACTGCTGTTGACAGTTCGGTGTTGGTTGTTGATGTTGACTACTGGATTTTAATGTTGAGATCGGCTTCGGAAGGCCAAAAATTGCTGGTATTGCGGCCCGGAGGACCATAAAATGTTGATGTATTTTCTAAACTTCAGAAGATCTTGCCCCGCTGGAGGGGGTGTGTTTTTGCACACAATACTCGATAGCTATTTATTTGGTTGAATTGGGTTTATTGTACTCACTATAAATTAAGTAAGAAATAATATAGTTTATTGATTTCTTCATATAAGAAGTATTTATGTTTAAATTTTGAGTAGTTAGGAAGGGCGCACGAGCGAGCATTGGTTGGTATAGAGTTTAGAGTTAGAGTGAGAGTAGGGCAGACTAGCTAGCCTAGAGGGGGCTACACACAGAGGTCTTGCCCTCTACTGTATAAATCAAAAATTTCAATTTATTACAAACATTTGTAACTTCTTTTTAAATAAAAAAAACGCCAACAAGAATTGAAGATCCAAAATAACGACCGCGCAGTTCAGCCAATGCTGAACAATCCGCCAGGAAGTGGAACAGATCCTCATACTCATTACGGCTACTTAAATTGCATTCAAATATTCTTAAAATATTTGTAATTCAACGTTAACAAATCATCTCTAATGTTAAATATCCATCGCTTTGATTTCAAAGATAATCATCGGTTAAATAAGTTATAAATAATATTATTAATTAAAGAATATTATTCTAAATTATAATGAACTTCTTTATAGAATGGTAATAATTTGTGTAGAATATCTTCAATTTGAAAATTTTATTAAAATCACTATTAAAAAATTCAGTGATCTACAATTGTATAGAATAGAATGACACAGGGGGGGGGGACTCGAGCCCAAGCACTGCAGCCTGCCTATTGAGGTTTATTGTGCCAAACCCTCAATACCTAGTAGAGGATGCCCCCCTCTTCATGAGGTCCAGAACCTTCCCCACTATTTCTTCTTGAAGTATGATTTCCTCCATACTCAACGTGCCGAAGACCTCGTACCGCAATCTGCCGATTGCAACGCAATCGAACAACAGTGGGAAGCCGTCTCCTTCTCCTCCTGACACAGTCTACACAAGGGCTCCGAATCAATCAATCCCACATTGTGCAGATGTTTCTTGAACCTACCATGCCCCGTAAACAGACCCGTTATCAGAAAGATCTGGTACCTGCTTAAACCCAGGGCCTCTCTGGTTCTTCTTCTACACAGCTCTATCATGAACATTTTGCCGTGTCTTGCCCCAGCACTTAGCCTCCAGTGACGATTATGCTCTCCCCGAGTCCATTCTCTCAGAGATGCCCTCCCCATACTTTTGGCTATTCCCAGAACAGGTTCCGCCCACAAAAAGGAGTATTCGCTCCGTCCCTGGCCAGTTGGTTGGCTAGTTCATTACCTTTAATCCTCTTGTGCCCCAGCGAACTTTGTTGTGCCGGGATACCGCCTCCGGGGAGACTCCACTCCTTGACTAGGAGGGAAGTGATTCTGAATGCTCCAAGTGCCTTCTGTGCAGCCTGGCTTTCCGAGAAGATGCATATTTCCCTATTCCTAGAGCCCATATGCACATTCTCCTCAGCATAGATCTTTATTGCATAAACTTCAGCCTGGAATACCGTGAGTATCCATCGAGGATCCTCGCAATGAGTACCTCCGGCTTAACACCATATATACCGGCTTCAGTTCCCAGGGCATTTTGGGCCCATCCGTAAACCAGAATACCTCGTTTTTCCCAATTTTTAGCCCATTCCAATTTTGACGTTAAGATCACCTGGAGTGGGAGCTCAAAGTGGAATGTTGAACAGCACTCCTCCCCAGCCATCCTCAAGATAGAGCCAAGGTCAGTCTTCTGTGTTATGTCCAAATGCTTGGCCACCATGCTCCTTTGCTTCTACTGACCATTGTTCATTATTCTGTACGCACTAGCCCTCGCCTCCGCTTGTATCAAAAGAAGCAGCGGAGGTAACCCCAGCAGTACTTCCAATGCAGCCGTTGGGACACTGCAAAATGCCCCCGAAATCAGCTGGCACGCCAGCCTTTGCACCCCTGCGAGGTTCTTCCTCGCGATCTGCTGTTCCGTTTTTGGCGACCACACCACTGTCCTATAAGTGAGAACAGGTATGATGGTCCGCGTGTAGAGCCAGTGGGCCATTTGGGGGAAACCCTCAAATGGCCCACTGGTTTTCCCGCAGGCTCTAGTAACACCATAGAGAGATTTTTTTGCCTTCCAGATGCGTTGCTCCAGGTACATACTCCAGATGCGCTCTCCAGGTGAATCTTTAGTCCAACATGATCCTCTCACATTTTACCTGACCAGATACATCTAGAATTCTTCGAAGAAGTTCAATGTTTTCTCTAATGAGATGTCTGGACAGGGCCGACGATGCCCCTCTAATGTGATGGAGGTTTACTTGTAACGCGACGGAGATGCTTCCTTTTTCTGGTAAATGGAACCAAAGTGGTCAACGTGCCACCACCCCCAGGGCCTCCTGTAGAAGCTCACTAACAACAGTCTCATGTCTGCCCCTGACCGCGACCACTACATCGTCCATGTAGCCAAGGACAGAACACCTCCTACGATCAAGCTTCATGCAGCACAGAAGAGGAGACATGACCCTCCCTGAGGGCAGCCCCTTGTAGCCGTGGTTTCAAGCGTCTCCTCTTAGAGGTTAGCTATGATCCTTCTAGTTTTGAGCACGCTGCCCATCCAGCTAGTCATGGTCCGATTTACCCGTGCCTTTCCAAAGCTAGTTTAATTGAGCTGTAGGTCGTGTTGCTGAAGGCACCCTCTATGTCCAGGAACACACCCACCGCCACTTCCCTGCCTCCAATTCTCCTACAAGAGAGTGTAGGGCCGTTTCGCAGGATTGACCCCTCAGGTAGGCGTGCTGATTAGAATGCAGGGGCGGCGATAAGAACACCGCCCCCTGATGTGCAGGACTACCAGTTTCTCCAGCATTTTCATCATAAACGAAGAAAGACTGATTGCTCTAAAATCCTTGGCCTGGGAATGAGTTCTCGCGCGGAAGCCCGCCAGCTGGTCATTCCACCAGCTGACCCCTGTGGTGGATGTTTGCACACTTCCGCGCAGTTATTCCTGAAAGCATCCAAGATAACCCCCTGCAGTTGATCCGCAGCGTCCTCGATATCATTCTGGGTCTTAAGAGAGCGTTTGAATGAAACGATGTACTGGCTGAGATCCCCCTATACGAACCCCTGTTCGTTCGCCTGGGATTCCTGAACGTCAATGTTTGCCTGCAGTTAGCCAGGATATCAAACCTAATATGCATGTGATCCTACTGTCAGGGTTCCTGGGACACATGCCAGTCTCTCACCAGCGTAAATAAAATTAGTCCCTAAGGTCAGATCTATCACCTCTCTGTGATTAATATTACAGAAAGTTGGTGTTTCTCCTTCATTCACCATGCATAACTTGTTAGACAAAATAAACTCAAGGAATGACTTACCTCTTTTAATAATGTCCTTGCTACCCCACACAGTATTGTGTGAGTTAGCATCGCAACCAATTATAAGCTGTAGGCGTATTTCCCCTACACCAAGTACCAGCTTACGCATCTCCTCCGACGGCGACGGGGCTGTAGAGTAGTACAGAAGATATGTGGAGGCCTGCACCACCTCCCTCGTTTCCTCTTCCGCACGTATCCGCATATATTGCAGTCTGGTCCGTAGAACAAAAGTCCATCAGCAGCAACGAGATGATGTCTTCCCTGATATAAATACAGCTCCGGGGATTTTCCAGGCTACGATCATAGATTATCTTACCTGTTGCTTCTCCTAGCCCCGCTACTCTTCCCCGAACCAGCCAGGGCTCCTGGATAAGGACGACGGAGATGTTTTCTCTAATGAGATGTCTGGACAGGGCCGACGATGCCCCTCTAATGTGATTGAGATTTACTTGTAATATCCTCCATCAGTAGGTGGGGTCCTTCGCCTTCCTGCCCATCGTCCCTGGGCTTGGTTACTATCCGGAACAATCCCGAGGAAAGCCTCGAGCTCAGATCTCCTCAGTCTCCAGGGTCTGTTAGCCACATCAAAGACCAGGGTTTGCCCCTGGGTCTCCACTCTTCTAATAATCAACCTCCAGTCCGCCGTCTCCAAATCCTCATTCTGTATGCGGAGCTTGTCCAGGACGACCGCTTGAGGTGCCTTCCCTAGGGAGCCAGGTGCCCATACGGATATTTTGGCCGATATAAGAATGTCTTTGGTGAGCCCAACCCAACAACCTAACTCCCTCTCCTTGGAAGAGGCCCTTCCCCCGTGCATCATCTTCCATACACAATTCGGGATCCATTCCTTCCCCCCAGCATCCGCCCTGCGCCTCGCCTCCTGCCTCAGCTGGTCTCCCCTGGGCCTTTTGGGAGTGATCTTAATGTCTCCAAACTTTGAGGACACTTCGCCGAGGGAGTCTGCCAAAGAAGGGCCTGAACAACCAGACCATCCAGCCCTTCCAGCATTCCCTTCAACCGGGGCGGACTGATTGCCCCCCGTAGTTTCTATCATAGCTGACGTCCTTCCCTAGACCACCAGCTAAAGATAGAGAACTGACGAGCCTTTTTCCTCGCTCCCTTTTTCTAATTTTTTATGATTCTTTCTCATGTTCGTTCTCACAAGTAATGGAGGAGCTAAGAGGTCACCTGTGGCAGAGCTTCTTATCCCAGGAAGGCTACCTTACAATGGGGTTTCGCCCAGTTCCTCAAGGTAAACGCTTCCGCACATATGTTTAAACACCCTGTACGCATCAGCCTCGACACGCGTCACTTCTCGGCCTGGGTGGGGATACCTATAAATGGACGACAGGAGGGGGACCCAAGAGAGGGGGACCACACTTCGTGGTGAAGGGGATGACTTGGGGAGTTAAAGCAGTCAGAGACGCACTAGGCACTCTGACCTATCCCCCCTGTGGTCCAAATTCAATTATAATATTAAAAAGTAGTTTTTTGCAGATCACATGGTTACAATTTGTGAGGTTTAAATTAAAGTTAATATTAAAAGGTGAAAGATATCATTACTGCTGAGCTCAGGCATCACATAACATTATTATTAAGTCATGGGTATCTATGGCGTGGGATCTAAGCCTATGTAGTCTTTATCCCTCGAATTCACCCCCTAATTAATCTCTACTGGTACTTTGCCTCTGTTTACAGTATTCTAAAATATCTTTCAGCTTCAACCCTCCCAGACTTTCCCGCGAGAGTAAGGCCCTCCAAAATACTCCAAACCTAGTATCAGCGAAATGGGGACACTGACATAAATAGTGATCCCGTTTCCCTAACACTATCATCACAATTCTGGAATATGGGACTGGACGCTTTATATTGTGTAAATGACTAGCCACCGCTGCGTGGCAAGTCTCCTCCATACCTTCTCAAGTCCTCAATCTTATCCTACTCAGGGAGGTAATCGGAAACCCTCTGCTTAACTCTGTGATAAATCATTAGGCCTTGAGGCACCTCAGCGTGCCCTCCCGATGTTTCTCAAAACTCTCGTCTCCCAAAGTCTCATTTGACTATCACAGAACTCTTAGTGAGGAGGGCAAGAGCTGCTCAAGGCCACAAAAAGAGGTAAGGAGAATCCCTCCCTAGCCAGCCGATCCCCCCTCTCATTGCCTTCTATTCCCGCATGTCCGGGAACCCAGAAGAGCTGCACTTTGCCCCTCTGAGCTGAGATATTAAGCATTCTCCTGCATTCACACCCATCAATTTTGAACTCCAACACGGCTTGCTCAAAGCCCTCTGACTATCAGAGAATATCCCACCCCTTTAATGTATCTTTGCACTCCCCCGCAAGGCAGCAGCAATCAATGATACCAATGACCTCGGACTGGAAGGCAGCGGCCATACCCCCCAGGGCCATAGATCTCCCCTTGTCTAATACCGGCAACCATCTCCCGCTCCTGACGGACCAGTTTCCTTCTGAAAAGAGCCATCCGAATAGCAGCAAATAATGCAGTTATCCTTCATTAACTTTTTGATGGTATTCTCCCACGAATTCCTCATGCTGAAATCTCATAATCTCTCTCAAATCCCAATTTCTTGCATCTCATCACTTTTAGAGAGCAGAAATCAGTTCCCTTTCTTATCCTCAATCCTAGTGTGAACACCCCGAAATGTTCTCATCCATTCTCCCTTAGATTTCATCCTAAGGTAACTCTTCATTGCCTCTCTCACAAACACATACTGAAAGGGAATTAACTCCAACAACATATCCAGTGTCAATAGTGGTGTCATTTTCATCGCGCCTGCTCCCAAACAGGCCATACGCTGCACTCCTCGCAACTTTCTTCTATCAAGGAACCCGTCCACCATACTACTGCGGCGTAGAGTATGCTTGTCTTCACCACCTCACATAGATCCAGTGAAGGTCTCAGGGTGAATTTTATGTATATATATAAAATAGGATATATATCTTATATATATGTATTATATATATAAGATCGAAAATTTTATATATATATACTTTATGTATATTAATTATATAATTATATATGATTAATTGTAGATAATTGAAAGAGCATAGTTTGGACGCCTCAACTTCAAGAGACCAAAGTTTATTATAGATCTTGCCAATAATAAACAATATTTGTAATACGTTGAATAATTGCAAAATAAAAAAGAAAAAAAGTTAATTATACATGTGCTTTGTTGAATAATAATACACTACTACGCCTAGAGGTGTTGTTATCTGGTGTCAATTTGTTGAACGAAACATTTACATTCAATACTGAACTATAATTATGTTCTATTTGGCGACAACTTTTTGAACTTATTTCTTGCCAAGTACTTACTTCTATCTGAACGTAATTATTTTGAACGTAAAGATTTTGTTGTTGTTTATTCTTGATTTTGAACTTTACCCAGCATCTGGCAACATCTTTTTTTAAATTAAGTATGTTCTACAAAGCAATCATTTATAAGGAATTTTAGGATTTCTATCAAATAAAACAAGTTTTCGTCTTTCAAGAAGGTATTTATTGAAACAGAATAACAATCAGCAATATATGAAACATATCTGACAAACAATAAAATTTCGTTTACAAGAAATAAATAATTTCAAGCAAACACGAGCAATTAATTGTTAATAACTTACCAGCTAGTTTTACTATTAGATCTTGATTGTAGTTGTACAGTTTCAATCCTTTGAAGTGAATAAAATGAATATGATGTAAATAAATTGAAATGCACAGACGAATTAATTATTCCCAGCCTTATATAGTCCCCCAATCTATAAATTTCCTAATATTAATAGAATTAATGATTAATTTGATTAAATAATTTTCATAAAGGACTTTATTTTCAATAATACACTAATATTATCCATATTTAACAATTCTAGTATTAGTAAGTAGTTTGTGATTACGACTGCCAGCCGTCGGTTGTTGACTGCAACTCTTTTTTGTTTAAGAGAAATGTTAATAAATCATAAAAGCGGACCTTTTAAATATTGAACTTCAACGGATAAAATTATTGTAATTTTTATAGAAACTTTTATTGGATGTTGTTAAACTAGACAGATATAACTTTCAGTTACAAATTATTTTCTACTAAATACTTGTCAATTATTTGTTTTCTTAAAAGAAACTTTATTAAATGAAGCTGGTTACTCCTTTAAACAAAACTTTTAAATAATTTTTTGTAACCACAATTAACATTAGTGAAATGAAAATACCGACTGAAGATCGCCTCATTAGATCATAAAGCGCGATCAATGAATGAATAATTTGCCTAAAACGTGAAAGAGCTGTCGCCACCAAGCCATCTCTGATAATGTTTTTGAAGAATTAATTACAAAATGAAACATGACTTAATAAACATGAACACAAGAATGTAATTGGAGTTCCTAAAGAGCTTCACAATGCGCCTCCTGAAAAATGTGAATTATTTAATTATTTGCGATTTTGGTCTAGTTTTATATATATATTATATATTTATAGAATGCATCGAAATGAAAGATAAGATGAAGTTTAACTGCAATGACAAGGGAAGTAAAGGAGGAAACTGATGTGGTTGTTAAATAATAAACACATTGTAGGAAAATTCGTTCAAAGGTTACTCACAGAGGTTACACAGTGAAAATTGACTTGGAACTCTGGCAGAAGAAAACAAGACGATTTAAAATAATGCTTTAATAAACATTAATCTATGGATAAAGAATTTTATAGTAAACTTCAATTAGCTATCGGCGATGAACGTTGTAGATTTATTATTTCAATGGAAGATTGAAATGCCAAGGTTGGAAGATTAGGTGGAGAGAAAGCAGTGGTAAATTTTGGACTACAAGGAAGAAAATGATGGAATCTAATGAAGTAAGTAATATCACAATAATTATGAATAATTTTATTTTATACTCTTATTTAATGAGAATAAAGTAAATAAAACGAAGGAGGAAGATTTATTAATTTGTGATTTTTACAGTGATCTTTAAATATGCCAGAAGGTGTAGGTCAAGAATAACGTAATGATAATTGCATATTGATAAGTAAGAATGTGATCATCTACAGCTAATATTAATACTTTAGAGAATATTTTATCAAACTATGAATTAGTAAAATTTAAAAGTGATCGCTGCACACTAATTGCCTAAACGTGGATCAATCTGTGGTCATACATACTTGTCAGAAATAATTTCATTATTAAATGGATAACCATATAGTTTTATAAAACGCCCAGAAGATAACTAAAGAAGGTAACTTTACTTTCTCTAGCAAACTACAAACTTAGTTCAGTTTTTTAACCAGAGAAATGGTATATATAATGTTGTACATTGATTCTATAAACAGCTAAAGCACTTTCTCCAAGATAGACAAAGACTCAACTTGCTAATTGTTCATGCCTTAATTGTTTAATCAAGTCTTTAAATTATCATATATTTAATTATATATTGCTAATATAGTTACTAAAATACTTACGTGGGAGACACTGGTAATCTACCTCAAGGTACTTTTAAGTACGATAGCAGGGATCTCCAAACATCCTATTACTAGCATCAACAGTGCACTCTTTCAAATTATTACATCTAAAACATATATATGGAATTGTATTACATAAACAAACTGTTCTGAGTTGATATGGACAATATACAGGTTAGAAAACTACAAAATTAGGTATGAACAACACCAAACGATTTTATTATTAAGCAATTCACCCAGAACTCTTAATAAAAATTTCTCACTATTGGGAAATTTTAATCAATGTTAGTTCATCTATCTACCATCAGGGGGTGAATAGTACTTTAGTACTGAACTGGCATTATAAAGGGAAACAAAATTCAGCCTATTCAGTTCATAAAGCAATTCTTTCAGAAAAATAAGAGACACAAAAAAAAAGAGACACTAATATTTTTCTATATGAAAACACAATAATTCTCTACTTTGTAATGCTTTTGGTATATTTATGTTTCAAAAAAGGTTATTTAAAATATTTTGATTGCAAACATTTCTAAATTTCTGAGAATACAAATTAGAAACAGTAGAAATTTATTTAATATGGCTTTCTGGTCTGGGACAACATCATAAGAATTTATTTATTTTTTATTTAATTTCGCATGATCTTTATATTGCATTATTAATTCAACTTTATTGTAAGGGGCCTTGCCGTTAAATGTGAAATATTTAAAATATAATTGATTTAGAATTGAATAGTTTAGTGGAATTTGGACGTTGCTAGGTTGATATGTGCAACGCTGGCATAGCAGGTAGCGATTTTATTCCTTGTGGTTAGTGCGGCGTTGAGTGAAAGATGATTGTGCACCTTTGGCTGATCTGCAGTAAGCTGTAGCCCAGTAAAGTAGTTAAAGATAGAAGTGCAGTTGTTATACCAGAATGGTAGTCGCGCCAGCAGATAGTAGATCATTGATAGCATATTGGATGGTTGTGGCGAGGTAGATAGTAGATTGAGAGTTATTCTAGAATACAAATTAAAATAGGATACAAATACTATTCTAAGTGTCTCTCCTGCAGATTCATGTTTATATACTTGTATTTGTTTATATATTAGGGGTGCAGTGCTGTATTAGTTTGGGTTTTATAGTTGTATGGAATATAATTTGTTCTTTTATAGTCTGTTAACTATACAGAAGCAGAACGTTTAGGTCTGTCATGTTCTGTGGTTCAACGACCAAACTGTACATTGTAGGAAAATTGGTCGGACATTTCATAACTCATAATTGCCTTTAGAAGATGTAACAGTATTTCAGGAATTTGACATCGACGCATTATTTCTTCTTATCATCATAAGAGATTCTAAAATATTACAAGGTCATAACCTGGATTCCAAGACATTCATTGCTGTGGCCGCTTCGCACTGGCTGGTAAGTACTGATTTGTTTTCTTTAAAGCAAGTAAATGGATTTATTCTTCCTTATACAACATTTACAATCCACAGATTGTACCCATTGGTGCAGGTAATCTTTAGTTTATCATGTTCACATGCAACTGAGGACAAAATTTCAACTGGAAAAAATTAAATTGATTTAATATAAAAAGAATAGATAACTCTTCTATTTTGTAATTCATTATAGATATTCTATGTAGAATTAAAGATAATTGTTGAAATTCATTTTTGATAAATATTGTACTAGTAATGGTTATAATACATAAATCAACTTTATCATAAATGACTTTTATCATAGATGAATTAATGCCGACATAAAAGTAAATTAATGCCGACATTTCAAGGCGGGCTTAGCGGCCAACTACTAAATTAGGTGTCTGGACTATTTTACTATCAACATTTCTTGAACGAATAGAAAATTTAGCATTTATATGCGGGACTCGAATGGGGACCTCCCAGTTAGAAGTCCATGCTCATAACCACTACACCAACACCAGCCTCATAATTACATCAATTTAACTTACCTTTTACACAATCATATGAAACTTCCAAATATTTTCTGATGCCGTAACAAGGATCACCGAATACATTATTGCTGGCTTGTAGGCGACAGTTTTGTCTACGATTAAATCTGAAACATTCTTATATGCCTAAATTAAGCAATAAAAATCTCTTATATTCCTGCTAAAATTAAAAAATAATTTTTCCAATATTAGAAAAAAAAAAAAAATTGAAAATATTTCCTTTTAAATCATTGCAGTATTTAATAATTATCGTGGGAAAGGAAACCATTTGGACGGCGCAGATGCTGACGGCTAAAATGCTATGATGCTTTATAAAAAGTAAATGAAGTGTCTATATAAGAGAAAAAAATGGTAATAACTCACTTGAACTTCATTATGCTTAAGCATTTTCTGCTGCACAGTTGATATTCCCTTTTTCAGGCTGACTACAGTACCTACGGTCTTTTTTACCATAAAGCGCTGTTAAAATATCTATAGCATATCCTCTAGGGCAACCAAGAAACAATGTTTCATGGTCACATACCAGTTGTTGCAATGGTTCTTCTAGAATAAGAATCAATATTAAACTTTTGATTCCAACCCGGTAAACAGCCCAGAGATATAACAAGTAAGAATAATAATTTTCAATACTAATTTATTGATCATATATAAAAATGTATATATATTACCCGCAATGACAATTTTTGGTAAAAGAGACAGTAAAATGAGTGCGATGTAAGATTTTTTACATAAAATGAAAAATGTAGGAAATAACTCCATAACTAGAGATCAGTGATTATCTGTGTCTTGACAAGGCCAATGAATTATTTTAGGAATATGTATAAGGAAAATTAGAAGAAATATTATTTGAAGTTATTGACATTGCCGTAGATGGCAGGCAGTAATCTCCAGACTGATTCAATGATTGTGAGAAACAATTTGGTTATTCATTTTGGGTTATTACTGTATAGTCATTTTGAGTCTGTATAAAGTCATAGTGTTTCCAATAAATGTAAGGTACATGTTTTAAGACCTCTAATGTATAAACAAAGAGCGCATAAAAATGTATAAACAAATAACCTTTAAAAAACAAATAGCCCATTATTAACTTGCTAAACTTATGAAGTGGACTCTTTGAAGATATTAACTAGAAATTGTGCGTTACAATAGAATCAAATTATTAGGCTCGTGATTTGTTAAGTCGTAATAAATCGGGCAAAAAATTACTAAATACGTTTTTTATTTGCGTGGTTAATGAGATCATGCAATTCACTAATACAGCAACTTTTAACCAAACAAAAATCAACTATTTATTACAGCTTTTCAATATTAAAATCTGTTCTAAACCAAAAACGGGAACATTTCTTACGATTTTTACTTACTTTTTAAATTTTACTTATGAAGGAAATTTACTAAAATTTTCCCTACTCTTCAATTTGCATTCCCAAAACAGAAAAAATTTTAATGATTATACTGTGAATTGATAAACATAGGGAATAGCAAGAAGATGAAAGATAAAGTAGATGAAGATGACGTCTTTATTTAATTCAAAAATTGAAAAAATACATATATACGAAATAATATTTCAATTACAGTATAAAAAAATAAAATTAGAATTAATAAAAATATAAATAAAATCCTTATAAACACAACAACTTGGTCATTGACTGTGCGGGGAATCGATGATATACTGTTTATTCATTTATTTATTTAAATTTTATTTTCATTTCATTATTAATATTATTATTACTTTATATATTTGTTTCTTTCTTAACTTAGGTATAAAATATTGCATTGCATTGCAAATTGGAACAATAAATAGATTTATAATTATTCTGGATTAATAAGTGATACTAGTTTTGCATAAGCTACGGTACTGTATTTCACATTTGCCGTTCAAATGATCAAAAGCCTTGGTTAGAAAGAGTTGAAGATCCAATATAACCACCGCGCAGTTCAGCCAATGCTGAACAATCCGCCAGAGTGGTACAGATCCTCATACTCATTAAGGCTACATAAATTGCATTCAATGTCGGTATTCTTTAAACATTTGTAGTTCAACATTAACAGATCACCTCTAATTTTAAATATCCATCTCATTGATTTCAAAGACAAATCATCGGTTAAATACAATTTATTTTCTAAATAATAATGAAGTTCTTTAAAGAATGATAACAATTTTATTAAATATCTTCAATTTGAAAATGTTATTAAAAATCACTATTTAAAAATTCAATTATTATATTAAAAAGTAGCTTTTCACAGATCACTATTGCTACAATTTGTGAAGTTTAAATTAACGTTAATATTAAAAGGTGAAAGATATCATTACTGCTAAACTCAGGCATCATATAACATTATTATTAAGTCATGGTGCCTATGGCGTGGGACCTAAGCCTATGTAGCTTTATCCCCCCAATTCAGCCCCCAAATCAATATCTTACGGTACTTTGCCAGTCTCTCAACAATATCCTAGAATATCTTTCAGCCCTCCAACCCTCCCAAACTTTCCCGCGAGAGTATGGCCCCCAAAATACTCGAAACCAAGTACCAGCGAAATCGGTACACTGACATAAATAGTGATCCCGTTTCCATAACTAGATTAACATTTCTGGAATATAGGATAGGTCGCCCACCCTATGCTGTGTAAATGACTAGTCACCCCTGCGTGACCAGTCATCCACACCTTCTAAATTCCTCAATCTTATCCTACTCTGGGAGGTAATTGGAAACCCCCTGAGGGGGTTTATCCTTAATCCCTGTGATAAATCTTTTGGCCTGGAGGCACCCCTGCTGCCCACCCAATGTTTCTTCAAACTCTCCTCTCCCATAGTCTAATCTGACTATGATAGAACCTCTTAGTGACGAAGGACAAGGACTGGCTCTGGGCCACAGGAAGGGCAGCCAATCGGCCCTTTTATTGCCTTCTATTCCCGCATGTTCGGGGCAGCTCTTAGCTCCTCTGAACTAAGGAATTTAGCCTTACTTTGCATTCACACCCACCAATTTCGAACTCCACCACGGCTTGCTCAAAGCCCTCTGAATATCAGAGAATAACCGCACCCTATTAATTTCCGAGAAATTAGTTCACCTGCCAAATCTTATCCACAATCCTAGGTTGAACCCCCCCTCCCCCCGAAATGTTCTCATTCCTTGCATTTCATCCTAATGTAACGCTTCATTGCCTCTCCCACAAGCACTTACTGAAAGGGAATTAGCTCCAACAACATCTCCAATGTCGATGGCGGTGTCGTTCTAATCGCGCCTGTTCTCAAACACGCCATACGCTGCACTCCTTGCAACTTCCTTCTATCAAAGAACCCGTCCACCATACTACTGCGGCGTAGAATATGCTTCTCTTCACCAACCTCATATAGGTCCAGTGAAGGTCTCCTGGTTATATAAAATATATATATATATGATCGAAAATTATATATATATAAAATATGTATGTCTATGTGTATTAATTATATGTGGTTAATTGTAGATAATTGAAAGAGAACAGTTTGGACGGCTCAACTCAACATCTATAATAATCTTTATAGATCTTGCCAATAATTAAACTATTTGTAATACGTTGAATAATTGCAAAATAAAAAAGAAAAGTTAAATATACATGGGGTTTGCTGAATAATAATACACTACTACGCCTAGTAGGTGTTGTTATCTGGTGTCAATTTTTTGAACTAAACATTTACATTCAATACTCAATTGTACGTATATTATATGCTATTTGGCGATAACATTTTGAACTTATTTCTTGCCATGTACTTACTTCTGTCGGAACGTAAATATTTGTACCAAGATTTTTGTGTTGTTTTTACTTGATTTTGTACTTTACCCAGCATCTGGCAACATCTTTTTTTAAATTACGTGTGTTCTACAAAGCAATCATTTATAAGGAATTTTGGGATTTTTATTTAATAAAACAAGTTTTAGTCTTTCAAGAAGTTATTTATCGAAACAGAATAACAATCAGCAATATATGAAACATATCTGACAAACAATAAAATTTCGTTTACAAGAAATAAATAATTTCAAGCAAACACGAGCAATTAATTGTTAATAACTTACCAGCTAGTTTTACTATTAGATCTTGATTGTAGTTGTACAGTTTCAATCCTTGGAAGTGAATAAAATGAATATGATGTAAATAAATTTAAATGCTCTTCACAGACGAATTAATTATTCCCAGCATTATATAGTCCCATAATCTATAAATTTCCTAATAGAATTGAGGATTAATTTGATTAAATAATACTTCAAAAAGCACTTTATTTTCAATAATACACTAATATTATCTATGTTTAACAATTCTACTATTAATAAGTAGTTTGTGATTACGACTGTTTGCGTCGGTTGTTGACTGCAACTCTTTCTTGTTTAAAAGAAATGTTAATAAATTCATAAAACAGGACGTTTTAAATGTTGAACTTCAATGGTTACTATTATTTAAACTTTTATTGATGTTTTTAAACGATTGAGGACAAAATGTACCGTGTATAATACACAATTATGGTGTAAACTAGATAGATATAACTTTCAGTTATAAATTATTTTTATACTTATCAATTAATATTTGTCAATTATTTGTTTTCCTAAAAGGAACGTTAGTAAATAGAGCTAGTTGGAAAATACCGACTGAAGATAGCCTCATTAGATCATAAAGCGCGATCAATGACTGAATAATTTGCCTAAAACATGAAAGAGCTGTCGCCACCAAGTCATCTCTGATAACGTGTTTTAATGAATTAATTACAAAATGAAACTTGACTTAATAAACAAGAACACAATTAAATAATTGGAGTTCCTAAACAGCTTCACACTGCGGCTCCTGAAAAATGTGATTAATATAATTATTTGCGATTATGATCTCGTTACATACAAAAATATTATATATTTATTGAGTGTATCGAAATAAAAGATAAGATGAAGTTTTACTACAATGGCAGGGGAAGTAAAGGAGGAAGGAAACTGGTTGTTGAATAATAAATATATTGCAGGGAAATTCGTTCAAAGCTTACTCACATAGGATACGAAAATTCACGGAACTGGGGTAGAAGAGAAACAAGACGATTTAAAATAATAAGCATTAATAATGATTTAATAAGTATTAATCAAGGATGAAGAATTGGAATAGTTTTACAGTAAACTTCAGTTAGCTATCGACGACGACCATGTAGATTTATTATTACAATCGGAGATTGGAAACGCTAAGGTTAGAAGATCGGGTGAAGAGAAAGCAGTGGTAAATTTTGTCCTAGAGGGTCGAAAAGATATAGGGAAGCAAATGATCAAATTTGTTGAAGAACGTAACATCACAATAATTAGGAATACTTTTATTATAATTATACTACTCTAATATAATAATAATGTAATTAAAGGGAAGGAGGAAGATTTATTAATTTGTGATTATGACAGCGAGCTCTATAGTGTGCCAGAAGCTATACATCAAGAATAACATAACAATAATTGAAGTTTATTGGAAGAGGGAGAGAAACTATTGAATATATTACCCGATGAAATAGAAGAGGCTGTAAAATAACTGAAATGTGGTGAAGTTGGCGGTCTGGATAGTATTGTAAATAAGCAGTTGAAACTGCATGATGAAAGATTGATCAAGGATATTTGCTATTTATTTAATATCTATCTACAAGAGCAAAAAGTTCCTTTGTCCTGGCTAAAATAAAAATATAAATTACACATCATTATTATGAATAGTAGATCTGTCAGAGACGGGGAAGGTCGTTATTCGTTTATCGCAGGGCTAGTCTGCTCTGTAATCGATTATTGTTGTATGCAACTGGATTTATTAGATTATGTTGTACATTTTAAAGTCTGCTCTGTAATCGATTATTGTTGTATGCAACTGGATTTATTAGATTATGTTGTACATTTTAAAGTGCTGTCCGAAATATTCTCAGACCATATGCCGATAGAATTAACTGCGTTTATATGCAGGAAGTAACCAGGGCTGTGTACTGCCAATGCTTCCAAAATTAGTGTGGACAGAGAAAGATAAGCGGTATTTTAATGAAAAATTGGCTATAATAAGTGAGTTACCCACTGAGCCGCAAGAGGTAGTGGATTTCATTTTAAGGTGTTATTAGAGCGGCAGCAGATCTGGGTAATAAAAAATGCAGTGGCAATTACAGGTCTCGGCCTAAACAGGTGTGGTTTGATGGGGAGGTAGGAAAAGACGCGCACAGTCATTTACATTCCTAAACATATTTCGGAAATCTAACTCTCGTTTTATTAAAGAATTGTATATTAATAAGCGATCTCATTACAAACAGTTGGGTAGATTAGAAAAAAGAAATTATTATTTGGATTTATTGGAGAAGATTCGTTCAGTAAAAGACGGTAAGGAATACTGTAGTATTGTTAAGCACTTTAGAAAAAAATATTTTGTGTCTGGCGACGCGATAAATAGTGAGGAATGGTTGTACAGTTCAATAATTTACTCAATCCTCCGTTGTATGCCGGGCACATTTCATACGCCCCCCCCGTTTCATGAGGTAACAATCCTGGACAATCCATTTGAATTACATGAGTTGCAATATGTTGTCAATAAATCAAAATGTGGAAAAGCTCCAGGCTTTGTCGCTTCGAATTCTATAAAAATGGTACTCTAAATTTTTCTGAAACCTTATTAAATTTTTTTAACTTTATTTTTAATAATACAAACATCTCAAGTAGTTTCAGCGGATCAATTATTTTTCCTCTTCATAAAAAAGGGGATAAAAATTTAGTTGCAATTAAAGGGGAATTTCCTTTTTAGACTTTTTGTCGAAACTCTTTCCGCGTTTACTTCTCCAAAGATTGGAAAGTTGGGCAAACAAAAATAACATATTGAACGAATTCCAGGCAGGGTTTCGTAAAGGTTATTCCACTTTTGACAACATTTCCAATTTGATAAATATAATAAAAATCATAACAGCGTAAAGAAAGAAAAAAGTATATTTTCTTTTTCGTATATTTCAAGTCAGCTTTCAATTCTCCAGACCGACACGCACTCTATTATAAATTGTTTGCACTTGGCATCACCACCAAATTTATCAACGTCTTCCAGGGTCTGTACTCAAATAGTGAGTCAGCACTGTGGACAATGAATGGGGTTACCAGGAGCTTTCAGAACCTTTCTTTTTCTCTTCTTTTCTTTAAACGATCTGACTGACTTTTTAGGGGGGGGTCCACATTGGAGGGGCCTCAATAATTAAAGTTGCGTTAGAAATTACGAAAAAGTGTCAGAAGTCCTGAAAAATGTTAATAAGCTAAAAGGAACAGATTTCTTTATAGACAGTGATTACTCCTGGCAAACAAGATGAAGAGGAATAAGCTTTTTATATGTAGAAAGGAAATTTTAAAGAGAGGTTCTTACCTGAATATTCGTATGGTATCGGAATCATTATACATTGAAGGAAAAAAGTATCTTTGGCAGGACGGGGAAGTGCTGAGGGGCAGAAAAGAAGAAGGTGACAACCGGTTAAAGGCACTAGTAGGAGAAAATATTTGGACCAGATGCTGTATTGGACAGAACTTCATCGTCCAAATTCACTGAAGAAAGCAGAGTCTAAGAATCGAATTGGGGTGTTCGGTTATTAATTATTGTTTAGCCAATTTTGGGCTATTTAACATAATCAATGATTTTAAAGTAGGCAATGTTATAATTCAGATCATTTCTCTATAATAGTTACCCTTAAGTTAGATTCTTTCGAAGAAATTCATATGAATATAGACCACTTCCATCAAAATGGCGATGGAAATCATGTTGGGAGAAAGACTACAATTAAGAGTTAGAAATGGAAGTTAAAAATCTGGGAAGTAAATGTGGGAGATGGGCAAGTAAGTCATTTGGATGAATTAGAAAACATTACAGTTGTTAATGCTTAATTTGTATTTGTATTGTAATAAAATAACATTTTGAGTATGCGCTAGTGCTGCTCTCCATTGATAGGCTAGTGCATAGTTCATTGTGTACAACCAGTAGTTATTTTGTTTTGCATTTGTTCTTCACTTGTATTTCTTTTTCCCTTTTTATTTCAGCGAGCCAGCTAATTACACAAACATTTTTTGGTCCACCGGCCCGATCCAGAAGTATTTATTCAAGAAGGGAAAAGAATTTACATATTCAAGAAATTACAAAAGTCAAAAGGTGAGTCATTCACTTCTCCATTCTTTCCTGTGTTTTATCTTTTTTTTCCATTTTCTTAGTTTTACTATATTTCTTTTTTAATAATTTGGGGTCTGAGATCAATAATTATTGCTTCAATATGGTTGATATTAATTCTTTAATTAGAAAAAGAGGTACCGCCAAAGGTAAATTTACTAAATTATCAACATATGATACATTACAGTCAAATGATATGAGGTAATTACAAGCACGACAAATGCCACTGGGAGATATATTTCAACAATTTGATGACATACAATTTAATATAGAAAATTTAATTGAAGAGGAAAAAAAAACGAAGTTAAAGGCAAGCTGAAACTTTGGCTAAATATACAAATAAATCAAGTCAATGACAATTAGGGATCACGATATTAAGATAAATCCTCCTGGAACAAAACAGAGAAACCCTCGGTAAGCTTTGATGGTAATTAAATAAGTTGGCAATCATTCTATGTTGCTTTTAGTACATCATAATGTAAAACACATTCCTAAAATTACTAAATTCCAATATCTGAAAAGTTCTTTAAAGAGTGCTGCCGCAGGCTTAATAGAGTCACTTACTGTTACAGATTCTAATTATTCTAACGCCTATACAATAACAAACGAATAATTGTGCAATCGCATATCAAGGCAATCTTTAATTTACCAAGAATTGAATAATTAAATTCGATTGCAATAGGAATCTTCACAATAACATTAACAAACATTTAAGAGCATTAAAAGCATTAGGGGAAGCCACAGATAAGTGGGATACCCTTTTAATCCACATAATTTGTAATAAACTAGACAAATTAACATTAAGAAAATGGGAGGTGACATTAACAGGCACAGATGTACCTAAATTTGATGAATTAACACATTTTTTAAATAATCTAAGCAAGATAATAACCAAAGTAACAATCCGACAGAGCTGCTGAATCTGAACTGCAAGCGCTATATTGAGAATAGAATAAATTTATGTACTTTGTGTAATTTGAAACAGGAAGAAGACACTCCTCATTTTCTGGCAGTTTGTCCAGTATTAAAAGAATTTCGGAAGCAATACTTGGGACAGGCAAGCCTGACCACATCAAAACTAATTGAGCTATTGAACGGTAAAAACTGGGTAGGTTCGTGTAGATATGTTGAAGCAGCAGGCTGCTATAGAAATTTTCTTATTAATCACTTTAATGTTTAGTGGAATGAAAAAAATGTTCTCTTAATAAGAAGTAAATAAAATTTGTATTCTTGAAGTTTTTAACATGGCGATGTTTTGTTTCTTTTGTAATTTGTTATATACACAAATAATTTTGTTGAACAAAAATATGATCATCTGCTTATAAATTTTTTTTTTACTTTAATTGAGTGAATTATATTACTTTGAGCTAGAAACTTTGACAGACGGTACATGCTTACCATGTCATATCAGCTTATTTGTTTTCATTGTAAATATATATATATATATACATACACGTAAATATTATTAACTAAAGCTGTTTAACTATCTAGTAACTATGATCAAAATAGGAATAATTCAACGTCTGAAACTATTATAACTGTTTGGAAACAACAAATTCTATAACTATATATATTGTTCTCAATTTATGTGTTTTATTTTGTTTTTTTTAGCATGTCTTCACCCGGGAGTTGGTCGGCGAAAGCGCGAGCTCCAAAGACATACGTTACTATTGCAAAGTAGGTTGGACGAATTTTAAGCGGTTTGCACCTTTGTTGGGCGCCATAGGGGCAGAGCTATCCTATATATACGTATATATATATTTTAGAATGTAATAAAACCATCTCATTTAGCAAAACCTTAAACTAAACAGTAGAGCATCTAGTGTGTAATTTCCAGAAACTTGTACAAAAAAGTCAACACAATCGAAAAACTACCCTGAAATATTGATATTTATTGTTTATGATGCATATTGATAAGTAATAATATGATCATATACAGCTAATAATAATACATTATAGAATATTTTATCAAACTATGAGTTAGTCAAAGTTAAAACTGATCGCTGGACACCAACTGCCTAAACGTCGAGAATCTGTAGTCTATCAACACTCGTCAGAAATATTTTCATTATTAAATGAATAACCATATAATTTTGTAAAACGCCCAGAAGATATACTAAAGAAGGTATCTACTTTGTCAAGCAAATTACAAACTTAGTTTAGTTCTTTCACTATTGGAAATGATATGTACATTTATTCTAATACATTTATTCGCTAATGAAATGGTTGTACTCTAATTCTAGATAGCTGAAGCACTTATGCCAAGATAGAAAGACCCTATTTGCAAATGTTTATGCCTTAATTTTTAATAAAGTCTTTAAATTTTTTTATATAATATAGCTAATATGGTTTTTAAAATACTTACCTGACAGACATAGGTAATCCACCTCAAGATATTTGTAAGTACCAGGGCAAGGATCTCCAAACACTCCATTGCTAGCATCAACACTGCACTCTTTCAAATTGTCACATCTAAAATAGATATATATAAATATATATATATACATATTGTAGCGTTTTTCAAACTATTTGCCAAGTGGGTTCGTTGAGATAAAACACACTAAACTTCTAACAACACCAATTTATTGCTCAACATAATAAATTACAAATAAACTCTTAAATGCACTGAATAAACCAACAAAAATTTTCTGAGTTCACTTCATATTCACTTTTAATAAGCGCGCGCTCTATTTATAACAAGACTGACTCACTCGAGCAATTCTTCTCTTATTTATACCACTGGAGAAGGTTCTGGAAGTTTCACAAACATCTAGGTCGTGATAGACCGTGGGAGACCGCTGTAGAAGGATCTACAAGCAACCCGCTAGTGCCTCACAGCGGCCACGAGGAGAACTTGAGGTACCGCCTTCTTCCCCTAGATGACACTAGTGGCTGCGTTACACTGCTCCTCTTATAAAACATCACTGGTGACGTAAGGCGTAACCGGTTTAGATGTAGAACCTTCATTTTGATCTGGGCATTCGTTGGATTCGGCATATCAGGTCGTTGAGCCTTGAAATTATTGTATAGGGTCCTTCCCAATTGTTTTGAAGCTTTGGAGAACTTTCCTTCTTCCGGGCCGGGTTATACAGCCATATCTTCTCGCCTTCCTGGAAGGTCCTTCCGGTCGCCCGTAGATCATTCCGTCTTTCATCCGGTCACTTTCTGTCACTATCTCGTTCTGGGCTACCAAATAAAAGATACCTGGCCAGCCGAAGCTCTGGTCCGAGCACAACGGTGGCTGGAGTGCTCCCCGTGGCCTCGTGGACACTATCATTATTACCAGTATGTGTTCGTTCCAGTCGTCCTGGCGTTCATTCACCAAAAGCCTTAAATGGCTCCCTAGGGTCTTGATAAATCGCTCCACCATGCCGTCAGACTGAGGGTGGAACGGCGTTGTCCTCGTCTGCCTGATGCCAAGGATCTCGCAGACGCCTTGAACACCTGTGACTTAAAGTATCTCCCCTGATCGGAGTGTAATTCCAGCGGAATCCCGAAACGGCTGAACAGGTTATTTACTAAAGCTTCGGCCACAGCTGATGCGTCCTGGGTTGGCAAAGCATACACCTCCGTCCACTTGCTGAAGTAGTCCGCGGCAACTAGTATATAGCGATTTACCCTTTTAGATTTTCGGAAGGGGCGGGCTATATCGATAGCTATTCACAGTAGCATTTCACATCCTGACTGCTAGGTGCAATGTCTTTCCAGTCCAGTCTTGATCCGTCTTCTTTAAACTTAAGCACTGGTCTGATGTCCTCATTCTTAAGTTGTTCTTCCGTAATCACTTCAGGGCTCCACTCCTCTGGTGCTAAGACAGTGGTTCTTTTGCATTTTCCCTGCTCCTTCAGCTCTATCTTGATACAAGCTTGCAATCCATATTGCAATACCGTCTTGAAAAAGCGTCAGCATTGCCATGGAGTCTTCCCTTCCGGTGATTGTTCTTATTGGTATTCTTGCAATCTCTCTTCAAGTCCAATGTCGAGAACCATTTGGCTTCCGCTAAGGGGTCCAAAGAGTTGTCTATGCGTACCAACAGGTAGCTGTCCTTCTTCGTGATGTCATTGAGCTTAATAGTCAGCACAAAATCTTGTCGATCCAAAACAACGCGAGAAGCCCAATGGCTGCTGGAGAGTTGGATCACGCCTTGTGTCTTCATGTTGTCTCTAACATCTGGTCCACTTCCTGTTGTTTGGCCAGGGGAATCCTTCGTGGTGATTGCTTGATAGGAGAGTGATCGCCAGTATAGATTCGGTGTTGCACCGTCTTCTTCCTGCCAAGGTCGTTGTCGCTGCAAGAAAGCATATGTCGAAACTTCCATAGCAGCTCTTCGGTCGATTTCCTGTCCTCAGGTTTCAAATCGGCAACTGCGCTTTTTATGAACTCGTTCATTACCCTGGATTTTGGTGCCTCTCAGCTAGATCTGCGCAGGCAGTGTCAGAACCGGTTATCATCTTGACCTCTTCATACATGCCTATGATCGTTCCCTTCTTCAGCTTTTAGACGAAACCCTAGGTATTCAAAAGTCTAGCCGGTATTTTATTAGTCTTAGCCGAGATAAGCGTCCTTTCTACGGGACTGCCGTTGTCGGGTTGCGGAGCTACTCCGGCTCTAATACTCCCGGTAGTTCTGTGCCGTTTTCCTCCTATGCGACAGCGGCCTTATGGCTTCACTCTGTGGCGGTAGGATAAGGTCTTCCGAAAGTTTCACTTGCCTTACCATTCCATCGTCTACTTTGCACATCTTTAGAACGGGCTTCTCGTTTCCTACTCGCAAAGATCTCTTATTAAAATTCAGGACGTCTTTATGGCCTTCATAAAATCCATCCCCAGTGTGACCAGATCCGCAATATCCGCCACAAAAAAATGATGAGGGACCTTCTTACTACCCACCTCGATGGTGACCTGGGTTACTCCTACGTCATCCGTGCTCTTCCCACTGGCCGTCATGATTAGATAACCTCTCGAGGGAGTTCTTAAATTCTACTTTGCTAGGAAACCTTTCCTGACGATACAGTGGATGGCTCCGGTGTCTAAGACCTCTGACAGGCTTTACCCGCAATCTTTCCCTCCAGTAGTAGGCCGTTGTCGCATTTCAGCTGTGAAACTTGTGGAAGCTGTGAGACGAGCCGGCTTCCGCTTCTCAAAGCCGGCTACTCGTGGTTTTTCCTGATTATCTTCGCCCTTTTGCTGCTTTTTGCTAGCAGGGCACTTGCACTCTTTCTTAAAATGTCCAACTTCCTAGTAGACACTTCACAAACCACAAACCGCTTAAAAATGTCTTCAATTTTTCACTTCGCTTGACCAACACTTGGAGCGACAGATGGCTTCACATTAGTCTGCCTTACTCGAACTGGTTCCGTTTGGACGCCTACAGCTCTTGCCAGCGCTTCCCCGATCGTCCTTGATCTGGCTAACTTGATAGCTTGTTTTATTCGGGGTCCTTCAGGCTGGCGGCGAAGGCATAAGCAGAAGATTATCACCTACCCGGGGAATGCGAATCCTGCCAAACGGGAGATATCGGCACTAAATTGTTGGAGTGTTTCTCCCGGGTGTTGGCACAGGGTTTTGAACTGTGTCCTGTACAGTACCTGCATATGCTTGTCGCCGAACCTTCTCTCAGTGTGTTCGCTCAGGTGGGCAAAATCTCCTCGGTGATCCTCCAGAGGATGTTCAGCGCTTTACTCCGCAGCGAGATAATCAGTGATGTTAATTTCTCTTTTCGCTCCAACCACTTGCAGAAGCGGCAGTATTAAATTGTAACAAATAGTTTGTCCACAATGATGTTCTGTATAGGTTGGCGGCTTGATTTGCGCAGAGCCTCTGAACGCCACTCGGAGGCCTTCATTTTCCTGTATGTTTGCCTTGGAGTGACTCCAAGTCCAGTTTTAGGTAGAACTCACGCGCTCTCCTAATCAGCGTTTTACGTACTGTTCTACATCGCCTATCTTCCTCTCTTATTTCATTTCTTCTTGGACCTTGACTATGTCATTCTTCATTTTTTCTTGGATCTTATTTGTCTCCCATTTTATTTCTTCTCTCATTTCATGGGCCTTTTCGTTTGCTCTCGGCTCTTCATTATTTCATCTTTCATTTCATCCAGCCCCTTTTTGCTTCCTATCGGCTCTTCATTATTTCATCTATCATTTCATCCAGCCCCTTTTTGCTTCCTATCGGCTCTTCATTATTTCATCTTTCTATTCATCCAGCTCCTTTTTGCTTCCTATCGGCTCTTCATTATTTCATCTTTCATTTCATCTAACCCCCTTTTGCTTCCTATCGGCTCTTCATTATTTCATCTTTTATTTATCCAGCCCTTTTTGCTTCCTATCGGCTCTTCATTATTTCATCTTTCTATTCATCCAGCTCCTTTTTGCTTCCTATCGGCTCTTCATTATTTCATCTTTCATTTCATTTAGCCCCCTTTTGCTTCCTATCGGCTCTTCATTATTTCATCTTTCATTTATCCAGCCCCTTTTTGCTTCCTATCGGCTCTTCATTATTTCATCTTTCACTTCATTCGGCCTCTTTTTGCTTCCTATCGGTTCTTCATTATTTCATCTTTCATTTCATCCAGCCCCTTTTTGCTTCCTGTTGGCTCTTCATTATTTCATCTTTCATTTCATCCTGAACCCTTTTTGCTTCCTATCGGCTCTTCATTATAGCAGTTTCATTTCGTCCCTGGCCCTCTTTTCCGCTTCCTATCGGCTCTTCATTATTTCATCTTTCATTTCATCCGGCCCCTTTTTGCTTCCTATCGGCTCTTCTTGATTTCATCTTTCATTTCGTCCTAGCCAATTTTCGCTTCCTTTCGGCTCTTCTTTACCTCGTCTTTCATTTCATTCGAAAGTGTGATGTCAGTTTCTGCATATTCTGCATTTGAGTTCTTGTACTTATGGGCATACGTCAAAACTGATATACTGATATTAAGCTGTTACCTGTTTATAGGTCTTATCCCACTTCTGACACTAATTACTGCAACTAGTTGCTAAGTGGATTCGGTTTAGATAATTCAGAATAAACTTCTAACAACACCAATTTATTGTTCAACACAATAAATTACAAATAAACACTTAAATACACTGCATAAACCAACAAAAGTTCTCTCAGTTCACTTTTTATTCACTTTTAACAAGCGCTCACACAATTTATAACAAGACTGACTCACTCGAGCTGTTCATTGCCTATTTATACCACTAGAGAAGGTTCTGGAAGTTCTGGAACATCTGGGCCGTGATAGACCGAGGGACACCGCTGAAGAAGGATCTAGAAGCGAATATATTAATATACCGAATAGTATTACATAAACAAACTGTTTTGAGTTGACATGGACAATATACAGATTAGAAAACTGGAAAATTTGGTGTAAACAATCACACGATTTTATCTTTAAGCAATTCACCCAGAACTCTTAATAAAAATTTCTCACTGTTGGGAAATTTTAATCAATGTTAGTTCATCTATCTACCATCAGGGGGTGAATAGTACCATCAATCTTTCTACCATCAAGGGTACTGAACTGGCATTATAAAGGGAAACAATATTCAGTTCTATTCAGTTCATAAAGCAATTCTTTCAGAAAAATGTTTCACTGTGATAGGTTTTGTATAAGTACAATTACATACAAAATTGCTTACAATTTTTCGGTCACGAAAAAAGTGGAACACTAATATTTTCCATATAAAAACACAGTAATTCTCTATTTTTTACTACATTCGATATATTTTTTATGTTTTAAAAAAGGTTATTAAAAATACTTTAATTACAAAAACTTTCCTGAGAATAAATATAAAAAACAGTAGACATTCATTTAATATGGTTTTCTGGTCAGGGACAGACATCGTAAGAAATGATTTTTTTTAACTTAATTTCGCATTATCATTGTATTACATACTCTGTTGTAAGGGGCCTTGACGTTAAATCTGAAATATTTAAAAATATAATTTAGAGTTAAATAGCTAAGAGAATCTGGATGCTGCTGAATAGACATGTGCACCGCTGGCATAGCAGCTAAGATTTTATTCATTCTGATAAGTGTCGCGGTGAGTGAAGGTTGATACTGCACCTATGGCTGCTTTGCTGTAAGTTCTGGCCCAGTAAAGTAGTTAAAGATACATCACTCTCATAGACATCTACCACTCTGGTAGACGGCCCAGCAGATAGAAGATCATTGATAGCAGATAGTATAGCAGATAGTTGTGTGCCGGGTAGATAGTAAGCAGAGGGTTATTCAGTTGCGGTCTCCAAATATAATTATAAGTGTATGTTTTATGGATCGATGTTTATATAGTTGTATATATTTATATATTAGTGGGGTAGTGCTGTATTATCGGAGACAATTTCCATGGTAGCCTGCTTCATTTTGTGGTCATCGACTGGTTTGGGGCGTTCGCACATCTTCAGGATACGTTTTTCAACCAGTGTGACAACACAGACTTGCACAGAGCAAATTCAGTTTTACACACTAACTGGTGTTTTAAATTGTATTTAAAACTTAACTCTCAACCTAGGTCAAGGGGTATGGTCAGCTGGGTGAGAAAACACGTGTTTGGGTTATTAAAGGGCAAATTTTCCTTAGAATGGAAACAACACGTGGGGGTCTAATTTTTAAACTCTGTTGTTGGAGGGAGATTTACTTTACAATTAACTAGTCAAAGTAAAATATATGAATAAATTAAAAATTAAATTAAATAACGATTTAACCTAAAATAATTTAAAATTAAGCGATTTTTATAATTAAGTTTTTTTATAATTATGCATTCCAGTCAATATTTCACTTTTTACACAACATTCATATACGGCATCCACGCACGCATGTATACCTAAATATGGTTTATTGTAATTAAGTTTTTTATAATTATGCATTCCATTCAATATTTCACACAATATGCATTCACACACCATTCACATACCTCATACATCATCCAAATACGCACGCATATTTTATATATATATATATATATATATAAAACTAGCAGATTTAATACTAACCTAAATTAAAATCTGTGTAAGAACTATTTGTTGCGTGTGTAATGTTTGCACTGGTAATTGCATTTCTGTTGCTATTGTGGGAAGAGTGTTTTGAACAGTGGTTCATTGGCAACTGTTGCCAGTTCGTTTATTAAGTTTTGTGTCTTGTGTTTGTATATTTAGAGTTGTTCTATTATATCAAGTCGTCATCCTTTGTGGCCAGAATGTATTAGCTTCATCATGGTCGTGATGTCATCCGGTTTATGTTTTAGTTCTAGGTGATTGGCATAATTTGAGTCAACTTTGTTGTACTTGTATGATCTGATATGTTCGATAAATCGTTCCCTGATTTTTCTGCTGGTCTGCCCCAGGTAAATGTTGTCACAGTCCGGGCATTTTAACTCATAAACCCCACTGTTGTCATACACGTCAGTGAACTCGGTACGAGTGCGGATTTTGTTGCTTAATTTATTGTTTGTTCTGAAGGATGTCTTAATGCCCAGTTTTTTGAAAAAAATTGTTAGTTTGTACGTGGGGCTTCCAATATATGTGAATGTGGCGAATTTGTCTGCTGTTTCTTTGTCAGTCCTATTTCGGTGGTGTGGTTCGTTTTTGAGGAGTTTATTAACGATGTTCGCATTGTACTATTTTGTAGATTGTCTCAATTCCTGTGTGTAGTTCGCCGGTGTGAGGGGTGTGTATTTAAGCCTGTTCGTCAGATGTCTAAGTGCAGCTAGTTTGTGTAGGGTAGGGTGGTTGGAATTGTGCGGTATGATAGCATCGGATGTGGTTGATTTTCTGTGTATTCCGTATTCCAGTTTATTGTCGCTTCTTGTGAATTTTTGTCTAAGAAGTTGAGGGTGTTGTTCATTTCTTTTTCGTACGTGAATTTTATTTTCTGGTTTATGTTGTTAAGGTAATGTACTATTTTTTCTATGTCTATGAGGAAGGAATCGTCCACGTATCGTGCATTATATTTATATATATATAAAAATACATATTAAAAAAAAAAAAGTATGCGTGCGTATTTGGATGATGTATGAGGTATGTGAATGGTGTGTGAATGCATATTGTGTGAAATATTGAGTGGAATGCATAATTATAAAAAACTTAATTATAAAAATCGCTTAATTTTAAATTATTTTAGTTTAAATCGTTATTTAATTTAATTTTTAATTTATTTTGTATATTTTATTTTGATTAGTTAATTGTAAAGTAAATCTCTCTCCAACAACAGAGTTTAAAAATTAGACCCCCACGTGTTATCCATTGTAAGGAAAATTTGCCCTTTACAACCCAAACACGTGTTTTCTCACCCAGCTGACCATACCCCTTGACCTAGTTTAAGAGTTAAGTTTTAAATACAGTTAAAAACACCAGTACGTGTGTAAAACTGAATTTGCTCTGTGCAAGTCTGTGTTGTCACACTGTCTGAAAAACGCATCTGAAGATGGACGAACGCCCGAAACCGGTCGATGACCACAAAATGAGGCAGGCTACCACGGAAAATGTCTCCGATGCTTTCCAGCTCTGCGGAACCAACCACCACAACAACTAGTGCTGTATTAGTTTAGGTTGTATAGAATATAATTTGTTCTTGTATATTCTGTTAACGTATTACATTGTAACTGCCCATCAGGGTATGCTACTTTATAATAAATGTATGAATGAGTGTGACCTATTTTGGGTTTTTGGACAAACCTTACAATTGGTGGGTGTGGGGTCACGTCCAGAAGTCAGGGTCTGTCAGTTCACTTGTTCAGCGACCAATCGTACATTGTATAATACATAATTGGCCTTAGAAGATGTAACAGATTTCAGGAATTTGACATCGACGCATTACTTCTTCTTATTACTATCTTAGTCCTAAGAGAATCTAAAATTTAGTAATAACAGGATCAATAACCTAGATTCCAAGACATGCATTGCAGTGGCCGCTTCGCAATGGTTGGTAAGCACTGTTTTATTTTCTTTAAAGCAAGTAGATGGATTTTTTCTTCCATACATAGCATTTACAATCCATACATTGTATCCATCGGCGCAGTTAATCTCTAGTTTATCATCTTCACATGCAACTGCGGACAAAATTTCAACTGAAAAAAAAATTAAATTGATTTAATATAAAAATAAAAGATAAATCTTCTATTTTGTAATTCATTATAGATATTCTATGTAGAATTAAAGCTAATTGTTGAAATTAAAGATAAATATTGTACAAGTGATTTTATCATCAACTTCTTTAAAATACATCAATTCGAAGTAAAGTAATGCCGACATTTCAAGGCTGGCTTTAGCTGTCGGTGACTATGTTACTATTAACATTTCTTGAACGAATATAAAATTTAGCAGTTATATGCAGGACTCGAATGGGGACCTCCCAGTTACAAGTCCATGCTAATAACCACTACACCAACACCAGCCCCATAATTACATCAATTTAACTTACCTTTTACACAGTCATATAAAACTTCCAAATATTTTCTGATGCCGAAACAAGGATCTTGGAATACATTATTGCTGGCTTGTACGCGACAGTTTTGTCTACCATTACATCTGAAACAATGGTATATGATGCATAAATTACGCAGTAATAATCTCTTATCTTTCTGCTTAACCGTATGTTTAAACAAAAATTGATTGTAAAATCATTAGACTTCCATTTCTGTAATTAACCATTTTGACGACAGCATTTACTGAAAAATTAGGAAACAACATTTTCCAATATTCAAAAAATAAATAAATAAATAAATAAATGGAAAGTATTTTCTTTTCATTCATTGCAGTATTTAATAATTATCGAGGAAAAGGAAATCATTTAGTTTACGCATGTGCAGACGGCTACAATGCAATGTTGTATTACAAAAAGTAAATGAAGTGTCTATATAAGAGAAAACAAATGGTAATAACTTACTTGAACTTCATTATGTTTAAAGCATTTCCTGCTGCACAGTTGATTGGCTGACTGCAGTACCCACGGTCTTTTTTACCATAAAGCGCTGTTAAAATATCTATAGCATATCCTCTAGGGCAACTAAGAAATAACGTGTCATCTTCATCTACCAGTCGTTGCAATGGTTTTTCTGGAATAAGAATCAGTATTAAACTTTTGATTCCAACCCGGTAAACAGCCCATACATATAACATCCAAGAATAATAGATTTTGTTTCAAAACTAATTTATTGATCATATATTAAAAATGTAAACATAACCTGCAATGAAAATTCTTGGTAGAATCTGTGTCTTGATACGGTCATTGAATTATCTTAGGAATATAAGAAAAATGTAGAAGAAATATGATGATTCAACTGATGATTCATGATGATATTAGCCAAGGCAAGTGCAAGGCCCATGGTCAAACCATCTTTATACTGCCCTGATTTACAACATAGATTCAGTGTTTTTTCCATTTTGTATTGGATAATGGTATGGGTTTGTATTGTCGAATTATGGGAGACTAATGTGTAGACTTTATCTGGTGGGATATTGGTAAATAGGAAGGAAATGTCAAATGAGATCATTATGTATTGTGGCGGAATGGCTATTGATTTGATTTGTTTTATAAATTGGAATGAGTTTTTAACACCAAAAGATTTTTGGGAAATATAAAAGATAATTGGTGGAAAAATAAACAGGCTGAATTTGGATGTAGGAACTGTTTATGAAGGAAAGGATTTGGCGGAGAGGACAAAAGGGTTTCTGGATTTTAGGTAGACCATAAGTTTTTAGGTAGTATAGAAGTTGGTATTGTGGTTGGCCCTGATTTACAACATAGATTCAGTGTTTCTTCCATTTTGTATGGGATAATGGTATAGGCTTGTATTGTCGAATATGGGTTACTATTGTGAAGACTTTATCTGGTGGGATATTGGTAAATAGGGAGGAAACGTCAAATGAGATCATTATGTATTGTGGTGGAATGGCTATTGATTTGATTTGTTTTATCTATTGGAATGAGTTTTTAACACCAAAAGATTTTTGGGAAATATAAAAGCTAGTTGGTGGAAACATAAACAGGCTGAGTTTGGATGTAGGAACTGTTTATGAAGAAAAGGATTTGGCGGAGAGGACGAATGGATTTTAGGTAGACCACAAGCGGTATATTGTATTGTGGTTAATGAGTTTGCAGTAGCTGGCGCTATCAATGTATACATTGTTTTTTTAAATTTTGATGTTTGAATGAACGTATGATCGCGGAAGATGTTGTTTGAAAATTGGGTGTTATGGATATTGGTGTTGTTTTTGTTTGTATATTATGTAGTTGGATATGACAGTGGCATCGGTCAATGCCATCTTCAGGTAGTCAGTGGTTCATAGGACGATTCGGTGTCGATGTTGAAATTTGGGCTAAGTCTAAAGATTTTTTTGAACTACATTAGAAACAGAGATGGCGGATACAACGTTCACTAGCCCTGAAAGCTTGGTGGTGTGAGGGAGGGGATAGTTTTTGGAAAGGATAGTACTTACAATGTTTGAGAATTTGTTGAACAATATCTGACTGTGCTCTTTTTGTAAGTTGTATGAAGAAGTTCAACTGTTTTTTTGTTTTTAACACGAAATCATTGTTTCTGAAAACTTGGTTGACCAAAATCACTGAGATCTTTATTTAGAAGTTTTATTTCCCAGATAATGGAACTGATTTCACTACTTAATAAAGATTTTTTAAAAAAGAACGTGGATCGGTCTCATTTATTTTTTGATTCTACTTATGGAAACATTAGAATATTGTTGAGACAATGGTCTATATGTACCGAAAAAATATTATTATATATGAGTTTATATTATAATGTATTGTAAGGCAGCCAATTAGTGCTATCTAGGAGAGGAAGTAGGAACCTCAAGTTCAACTAGTGGCCGCTAGGAAGCGCTAGCGGCGCACTCTGCTAGCTCTTTATAGAAAAATCGAGAAAGTTCCACTCTTCTCCCCCGGTATAAATAGTGGATCCATAGAGAGTTGGGTGAGTTTTTCCATTACAAACAAAGTCACTAGTGAATGAAAAATGAACAAAGTGAACTTTTGTGGTTTTAACTGTGAAGTAATTATTATTAAGTATTGTATTTTGTAATTTATTGTGTATAACAATAAATTGGAGTTTTCTTAATTGAAGTATACAGTATTTTATCTATACGAACCCACTTAACACTAGTTGCAGTAGCTAGTTTAGAGGGAAAAACGTTACATTTGGTGTAGTAGGATAAAATCTTTAAACAGGTAACAGGTTAGTATCAGTTTTGTTATATGCCCATAAGTATCAGAAGTCAAACGCGGAACATGGAGGAACTCATGACATTTTTGAAGAGGGAAATGAAAGAGATGAAAGATGAAGTGAAAGACGAAATAAGGAAGTGGCGGAATGAAATGAACGAAATAAAGAGGGGCCTGGATGAAATAATACACAAAATAGGGAGAGGCCAGGATGAATTGAGAGCAGAAATAAAAAAAGGCCATAAATAAGATCCAAGAAGGAATGAAGAATGACATAGACAAGGTGCAAGAAGAATTAGACCAGGTCCAAGAAGAAATGAAAAAAGCCCAAGAGGAGTTAAAATCCGAAATGGAGAGGAAGATAGGCGAGGTAGAACAGTACATAAGACGCCAATTGGAAAGCACGGAGACTAGCTTGCCCAAGGTTGGAGTTGGAGCCACTCAACGGCAGACATACAGGAAAATGAAGGCTCCCGAGTGGCGTTCAGAGCTCTTGCGCAAATTAAACCGCCAGTCTACGACAGAGCATCATCGTGGACAAACTATTTGCTACAATTTAATGCTGCCGCTTCCGCAATGGATGCAGCGAAAAAGAGAAAGCAACATCACTGATTATTTCGTTGCTGGATGAAGCGCTGCACATCCTCCAGAGCATTCCGGAGGATCACCGACAGAATTTTGCTCGCTTGAGAGAACATATGGTTCGGCGACAAGCATTTGTAGGAGCTGTACATGGCGCAGTTCAAAACACGGCGCCAACACCCGGGAGAAACACTCCAACGATTTAATGCCGACTTCTCCAGCTTGGTTACCATGGCATTTCCCGGCCTGGATGACAATCTTTTGGAGGGATTTGTTGCGATGCCTTCGCCGACGGCCTGAAAAGACCCCGAATTAAGTAAGGCTATCAAATTGGCCAGATTAGGGACGATCGGGGAGGCGCTGGCAAGAGATTTAGAATTTAAGGCTGTAAAAAAGAGCATCCAGAAGGAGCCAGTTCGGATAAGGCAGACTTATATGAAGCCATTTGTCGCGCCAAGTGCTAGTAAAGTGAAGAGCAAAATTGAAGACATTGTGGAGCGGTTTGTAGACTGTCTGGTTCGGAACTGGTGCCCACCAACGCAAATACTAAACAGTCTATGAAATGTTTTAATTGCCAGGAATTTGGACATTTCAAGAGGGAGTGCAAACGCCCTCCTACAACAAACAGCGGATAGGGCGAAGATAAAAAGGCGTAGGGGAAAACTACGAGTAGCCGGCTTTGAGAGGGGCGGAAGCCGGCTCGTCTCTCTTATGCCCCAGCACAGTTCAACGTTTCACGGCTGAAATGCGACGACAATAGCCTATTACTGGAAGGAAAAATTGCGGGTAAAGCCTGCGAGATGGTCGTAATCACCGGAGCACCCACTCTATCGTCAGGAAAGGTTTCCTACCGAAGTGGAATTTAATACTCCTTCAAGACGATATCTTATCGTGACGGCCAATGGGGAGAGCATGGATGTCGTGGGAGAAACCCAGGTCACCATCGAGGTGGGTAGTAAGAAGATCTCCCCATCATGTTTTTGTGGCAGAAATTGGGAATCCAGTCATACTGGGGATGGATTTTCTGAAAGCCCACAAAGTCGCCCTGAATTTCGATGAGAGATCTATGCGCATAGGGAACGAGGGGACCGCTCTAAAGATGTGTAAAGAAGATGATGGAGTGGTAAGGCAAGTGATGCTTTAGGAATAACTTATCCTACCGCCATAGAGTGAAGCCATAGCCGTCGGAAAAACCAGGAGGGTTACTGGGAGTATTAGAGCCGGCTGCACAACTCGTCAACGGCATTCTCGTAGGACGGACGCTCATCTCAGCTAGAACTAATAAAATACTGGCTAGACTTTTTAACACTAAGGATTTCGTCAAAAGCTGAAGAAGGGAACGATCATAGGCAGGTGTGAAGAAGTCAAGATGATAACCGGTTCCGAGACTGACAGCGCAGATCTAGCTGAGAGGCAACCTGCACCAAAATCCAGAGTAATGAAAGAGTTCATAAAAAGTGCAGTTGCCGATTTAAAACCTGAGACAGGAAACCGAACATGTGTTTTCTTGCAGCGGCAAAGATCTTGGAAGGACGAAGACGATGCAACACCGAATCAATACGGGCGATCATCCACCCATTAAGCAACCACCACGAAGGATTCCCCTGATCAAACAACAGGAAGTTGAGTTAGACGACATGAAGACACAAGGCGTTATCGAACCCTCCAGCAGCCCTTGGGCTTCTTCCGTTGTGTTGGTCAAGAAGAAGGACGGATAGACAAGATTTTGTGTTGACTACCGCAAGCTTAATGACATCACGAAGAAGGACAGGTACCCGCTGCCAGGAATAGACGACACTCTAGACACCTTAGCGGAGGTCAAATGGCTCAACTTTGGACTTAAAGAGCGGGTGCTGGCAAGTGGAAGTACATCCAGAAGATCGCAAGAAGACAGCTTTTCCTCGGGTACAGGACTATGGAGGTTCAGCGTAATGCCATTCGGATTCTGCAAGGCTGATGGAGACAACTCTGAGAGTGTTACATTGACGGAACTTCCTGATTTACCTAGACGACGTTGTCATCTTTAGCAAGACCTTGAAGGAACATCTCAGGTATTTAGAAAAGGTCTTGGAAAATTTGTCCAGCGTTGGCTTGACGCTTAGGCCTGAAAAAATGCCAACTGTTTGGCAAGGAGGTGAAATACCTGGGACATATTGTTGCCGCGGAAGGAGTGAAGACCGATCCTGAGAAGATTGAAGCCGTGAGTGCGTGGCCAGTTCCTAAAGATAAGCGTGAAATTAGAAGTTTTCTGGGGCTGTGTACTTACTACAGGAAATTTGACCTTCGATTTGCATACATAGCCAGACCACTACATCGGTAGACTGAAAATGATAAATTTTTCGATGGACACCTATATGCCAAGAAGCATTCGATCGACTCAAGAAATCTTATCGACCAAAGCCTTATTGTCTTCTCCAATCTTGATATACTCGAGGGCTGTTTGCGAGTTTATAGTAGCCAGCACAGTCGTAATAGCGGGTGTACTTTCCCAGATACAGGATGGCGAAGAACGAGTCATTGCGTACTTCTCTCAAACTCTCTCTAAGGCTGAAAAGAATTACTGTGTCACTAGGAAAGAGCTTCTGGCAATCGCGAAGACACTGGAACATTTCCATATATACTTGTACGGCCAGACCATGCTTCATTGACTTGGCTCTTGAATTTCAAGAACCCGGAAGGACACGTAGCTCGCTGGATAGAGAGTTGCAGGAATACCAACTCATGATCATCCACCGGGAGGGAAGACTCCATGGCAATGCTGACGCTCTTTCAAGACGGCCTTGCAATATGGATTGCAAGCGCTGTAGCAAGATAGAACTGAAGGAGCAGGGATAATGCAAAAGAACCACTGTGTTACCACTAGAAGAATGGAGCCCAGAAGTGATTAGGGAAGAACAACTTAAAGATGAGGACAACGGACCAGTGCTCAAGTTCAAGATCAGACTGGAAAGACATTCACCTAGCAGTCAGGATGTGCAGTGCTACTGTTCACAATGGGATTCGCTTACCATTAAACATGGCGTATTGATGCGGATGGCAAAGACAAAAGGAATCAGGTAATTCTACCGACATCGAAGAGGGAAGAAGCGTTAGCGGAAGTGCACGGAAGCTTACTGGCGGCCTTTTCGGAGTAAAGAAGGCATTGGAAGAGCTGAGGCAGCAGTCTATTGGTAGGCTACTACAGGATGTTGAAGATTGGTGCCGGCGATGCACTGAATGTGTAGCGAGCAAAGTACCCAGAAGTGGAACCCGTGGCGCTATGAGCACAATGTTGGAGTACCGTTCGAAAAAACAGCTATTGGTATAGCCGGCCCCTTCCCAAAATCTAAAAGGGGAAATTACTATATACTAGTTGCGGCGGACTACTTTAGCAAGTGGACGGACGCGTATGCTTTGCCACCCAGGAGACATCAGCTGTGGCCGAAGCTATAGTAAATAATCTGGTCAGCCGTTTCGGGATTCCGCTGGAATTACATTCCGATCAAGGAGAAACTTTGACTCACAGGTGTTCAAGGCGGTCTGCGAGAATCTTGGCATCAGGAAGACGAGGACAACGCCGCTTTACCCTCAGTCTGACGGCATGGTGGAGCGATTTATCAAGACTGTAGGAAGCCATTTAAGGCTTTTGGTGAATGAACGCCAGGACGACTGGGACGAACACATACCTCTAATAATGATGGCATACTGTTCGGCTGTCCACGAGACCACGGGCCGCATACCAGCCAGCGTTGTGCTTGGAAGAGAACTTCGGCTACTCAGTGACCTTTTATTTGTTAGAAGAGGAGGAAACGACGTGGACAACTATGCAGAAGACTTCGCCACAGATTGGGGACCATCCATGGAAAGGTGTGCGACAAGATAGTGCTAGAAAGTGACGCGGTACGATCTACGGGTCAGCGGAAGGACCTTCCAGGAAGGCGAGAATGTATGGCTGTATAAGGAGGTACGGTAGAAGGGAAGCTCCCCAAAACTTCAAAATGATTGGGAAGGACCTTGCACAATCATCTTAAGGCTCAACGACCTGGTGTGCCGAATGCAACGGACGCCCAGATCCAAAATAGGTCGTACATCTGGACCGGTTACTGCCTTACGTCACCAGCGATGTTTCTGTTCGGGTCGAGCAGATCTGAGAGCGGAGCAGTGTAACGCAGCCAGTGGTGACATCTGGGAGAGGAATTAAGAACCTCAAGTTCTCCTATTGGCCGCTAGGAAGCGCTGGCGGCATACTCCTTTAGCTCTTTTCAAAATCGAGAAAGTTCCACACTCTTCTGCACCGGTATAAGTATGGGACTACAGAGAGTTAGGAGAGTTTTTCAGTTACAAACGAAGTCACTAGTTTGTGAAACTGAAGAACAAAATGAACTTTTGTGGTTTAAACTGTGAAGTAATTGTTATTAAGTGTTGTATTTTGTAATTTAATTGTGTATAACAATAAATTGGTGTTTTCTTTATTGAAGTTTAGAGTATTTATCTATACGAACCCACTCAAAACTAGTTGCAGTAGCTAGTTTAGAGGGAAAAACGTTACATTATTTAGTATAATAAATGTAAGCCTACACCTACATAGCTTTGCCCGCAAACAGTGACATATGTACAAAACTTGTATAAAAACTGTATACAAACATTTGTTTAATCACTGCCTTGACTGCAAAGATTATTTTTTTGGTATAAAATAACATTTCAGTAATGTTACTGAGAAAACAAAAATAATTAACTTTTGAGGAACACACTTCACTTGAAAAGCCATTCTGAAGGAACTCCTAGTTCTCTTCTCTTCTTCAAAATCTTCTTCTTCAAGATTATTCTTAGCTTACTTTTTTTCTCTCTCCTCATGGAGTTGTAGTTAAAAGTATAATGCACACTATAAACATGTCATGACATTATTATTATTTTTATATGTGACTGCAAAATGAAAAATGCTATATAATATGATCAGGTAAGTATGATTGAATGTAAATTTATATTGTCCTTGATCATATGCATTCTTATTTACTTATAAATAATATATTGGCCTAAGATTGTAGTAACTTTCTAGAATAGTTCTTTATAACGGGAATATTGAATATTATAGAAACATTATAGTATAACAAACTGCATAGTGAAAAATCGAGGATTCTCATAGTTAGAAGTACATACATAGATGCGCAAAAGATTCCATAATTATTTACTGTCAAAATACATGTATGAGAGTTACAAAGTATAATAAAAGGAATTTAAACATTCAGTAAATATTATTGAAAACAAATTTCCTCCATATACCTTACTATCTTCAACACTTTTGTTAGATTACTATTATTATATTGATTGTTCCAGTTTTACAAAGATTGTAGAATTAATTTTAGCAAAAATCATAATTATTGATTTTTAACTATATTTATTTATAATATTGTAAGGTTCGGCCAAGGAACCCAAAGTAGGTCACACTCAGATATCATACATTTGTTATAATTTAACAAATTATACAGACCAATTGCTTACACACTATTTAACTAAACTCAGAAATCATACATTTATTATAATTTAACAGACTATACAGACCAATTACTTAAACACTACTTAACTAACACTCTATGCAACTACCCAGAATAGTACAACAATACCCCGTTATATATATATATACCTATGCAACTATAAGACACCCACTTACAACTACCTCAAGAAACCCCGATTTAGTAACCCTTAGCTTACTATCTACTAACAACTAAGTACTAACACTTATCTACTAACTATTACTAGCTATCTGCTGGGCGACTACCACTCTGGCATACCAACCGCACATCTACCTTTAAAATACCTTACTGCGCTAGGACTTACCGCGGATCAGCTACAGGTGCAGGATCACCCTTCACTCACCACGACACTCACCAGAATGAATTCAATTGCTAGCTGCTATGCCAGCGTGGTACATGTCGACTCAGCAGTGTCCTAATTCTCTAACTCAACTCTATTTTAATTATTATTTTGAATTATTCTAATACAAAAATATTTTATATATAACTGCGCGCCTCTTACATTCCCCCCCTTTTCACAAAGTGAAGCTCCATGAGCTTCACTTTGCAAACCATTCAATATTTCGGAGCTGCAGCCTTCACCGGTTGGAACGCAGATCGCTAGGGTGCCTCTGCAGGAGCTAGATTCTTCTTCACTCCGCTAGCCATGGATAAGGCGATTATTGCCTTCCAAATGACGGCAACTGGTATGCTCAGGGAATTGCCAGGGTGGGTCCCCTCGTCCATGATCGCAGGTCTGCGGCGCCCTCTCTAATTGCTCCTTGGCCTTGCTCAGCTATTCTAATAGGTGGTAGTCGTCCTTCTTCTGCTAGTGGTTCCTCTGGTGTTGCTACATAGGGGGTTCATGTCCCTGCTCACTCCCCTTTTTCACAGAAGTCTCGCTCCTCGGAAGGCCTTCTCCTTGGAAGACAACGGGGCGACCTGGCGGAACTTGCTGCCTCATTACCAGTACACGCCTCTTCCGCCGCATCTGGCGGTCAGATCTGGCATTGGTGGATCATCATGTGGGCCAATACCAGGAGGTCGGAAACATTGTCATGCCTTTAGATGAGATTGTTACAGAATCTGAAACTGAATATCAAATTGGTAGTTCTTCAAACTAGAACGATCGTATCGCACCTTGGAAAGGCGTATCGCAGCAGAGTGATGGCCACCCTCCACTGGCCATGGCGTTAATCGCGGCAGACGAATAGCAAAGGTAGATGATATCCATCTCCTTTACCTGAAATCAGCTCCAGCCTAGCGCAGAAAAGTGGTGGGTTTTTTGTTTGTTTTTGTTTTCTTGTATTTGTTTGGGATAGGCTCAGAGCTAACTGACCAGAATACCATGTAGTCGACCAGCAATCATGAACATTTTATACTTCCATACATTTTTTTACATACATTATTTACTGATACATTGATACATTTTTTTTTACTTCCTTATTTTCATTTACTTCATTTTTTTTTTTGCTTATTTTATATCTGAGCATGACCAACTCGGAATTTCTTAGGGCCATAGAATAATTCACTAAGACCGCTATATATAACAACACTAGTCTTCTCGCTTCTTAGCCCCAGCCACTGCAACATGTAGACTAGTTGGTTCTCGGGCTTCTCGCCGTCGCCTCAGGCGGTAGGGAGACCTTGGTCTAATGACCACTGGTGTAGTGGGCTCCCAATCAGTATCCCCCCGTGCCTCCGCCTCTGGTGATTCTGGCAACAATCGGGAAAACTCCTCTGTCATGTCTCCCAAGCTCCCGACGGGGAAGCTGGATTCCCCCTGGACGTCCCTTGCTTCCCTAGATTCCGGCAGAGGGTGAACGGCTTCGCCTCGTTCGGGGCTGGGGCTCCGCGGGGGAATGGCCATTTCCTCTGTATCGGCCTCCGGGCTAAGCGGCCGCTCTGTAGCGCTCCCAGTGGGGACTTCGTTGGCCATAGCCTCGGTTAACTCCAGGGGTTCCACTGGCACCCCTCGCCTTGCAAACTTGAGCCGGTTGATGTGGATGGTCATCAGTCGTCCTCCCTGGATACGCAACTGGTACGTTACCTCTGAGAGACGGCGCACAACCGGGTAAGGTCCTTCCCACCAGGGCTTATAAAACTTCTTGGCCACCCCGGGTCCGGGCACTGGGTTGTATACGAACACATACTCCCCTTCCTCTAGGAGTCGGCTATGTCGGCCCTGGTTAGCCTGCCGAGTTTGTTCCTCCGTGGCCCTCCTGCTCCGCTCAGCCACTTCGCGGTAGACCTCCTCAAGGCGGCGGGCCAGCTCCTCCAGGGTATGGCCCGGTTCCTGTTCTTCCTGTGGATCTACTCGGCATTCGAAGGGGGCCGGAAGTTCTCGCCCATAAATTACAAGGTTAGGGGAATAGCCCGTAGCAGAGTGAGGGGTCGCCCGATATGCCATCAAGACGAACGGCACCCACAAATCCCAGTCCCGTCCGTCCTTGCGCACATAATGGGACAGCGCATCCACGAGAGTACGGTGGAGCCTTTCCACCATGCCGTTGCTCTGAGGATGGTAAGGTGTTGTCTGGACCTTCCGGATTCCCAAGTATTTGCATAACCCTTTCATGAGGTCTGAAACGAAGTTGCGTCCCTGGTCAGTGAGTAGGCGCTGGGGCACCCCATGCCGCACTATTACATGCTCCACGAACCCTCTGGCCACCGCAAGGGCGGTCTGTTCCCGCAGAGGGATGGCCTCAGCGTAGCGGCTAAAGTGGTCGATGCATGTAAGGAGGTATCGATTCCCCATTCCAGTGGACGGCAGCGGCCCTACGATGTCCATAGACACCATTTCGAATGGGGCGGACGCCACGTAAGATTCAGCGATGGGAACACAGAGCCCGGCGGGACTCTTCCGCCGAGCGCAGGCCTCGCATTCGGACACGTAAGCCTTGATGTCCCGAGCCAGGGTGGGCCAATAGTATCTTAGCTTCACCAATTTCTGTGTCCGGCGGACTCCCGGATGGCGCGCCCATGGTTCGTCGTGGCACTGCCGGATTACCCGCTGCTTCCACGCCTCAGGGACCATCAACTTCCTCCCTTACTGGCCCCCATCCTTGGTCCAATACAGCACCCCGTCCGCGTCCTCAACCACATACGTGGGTCGCTCAGCCTGCAAGGTTTGGCACCACCCTTCGCGCCGCTGCTCTTCCGCTAGGCGCTCCCGCTCCCGCTGGTCCCAGGGAGTCACGTTTACCGCCTGAACAACCCTGCTCAGTGCATCCGCGTTGGTGTGCCGCTTTCCCGGCCTGTGTTCGACCTCATAATCGAACTCCATCAGTCTCAGCGCCCAGCGGGTAAGCCGGGATGAAGGGTCCTTCAGGTTCAGCAACCATCGTAGGGGCGCATGATCCGTGACTAAGGTGAACCGACGCCCGTACAAATAGCACCTGAACTGGGCGGTCGCCCAAACCACCGCGAGCAGCTCCCTCTCGATTGTGGCGTATCTCGTCTCGGCGCGGTTGAGCTGCCGGCTTGCATAGGCGATAGGTCTCTCTTGGCCGTTCCGCTTCTGTGACAACACCGCCCCCACGGCGACGCCAGAGGCGTCGTTAGCCAGGATGAACGGCTCTCGAAAGTCCGGATAGACGAGTACGGAATTTGAACACAGCCATTGCTTGAGGGAGGCAAACGCGGCCTCCTGACCTGGTCCCCAAGTATACGGCTCATCCTTCTTGGTCAGTCGCGTCAGTGGCGCCGCCACGGCCGCAAAATTTTCAATAAACCTCCGGTAGTAGCCCACCAAGCCCAGGAACGCGCGCACCTGCCCTGCGTGCTGCGGCACGGGATACTGGTGGATTGCTTCCACCTTCGCCGGGTCAGGTTTTACCCCATCACCCGTGACTAGATGTCCCAGATAGCTTACTTCCGACTGCGCGAATCTGCACTTCGCCAGCCGGACCTTCAGGTTGGCGCGGGCGAAAATCCCCAGAACACGGTCCAGCCGAGCAGCGTGCTCCGGTATTGTCTGACTGAAGATGATGACGTCATCCAAATAGACAAAGCACTCCACCCCCTTTACCACCGCCAGCAGGCGGTCCATTAGCCTTTGAAATGTAGCCGGCGCCCCGCACAACCCGAAAGCCATCCGGCGGTACTCAAAATGTCCTTCCGAAGTAGTGAACGCCGTCTTGTGCGCATCCGCGGGGTGAATAGGAATTTGATGGTACCCGCTAGCCAGGTCTAGGCTTGTGAAATACACGCTCCTTCCTAGCCCTTCTAAGGTCTCCTGTATCAGGGGCAGGGGATACGAATCCGCTGCTGTCACGGCGTTAAGACCTCGGAAGTCGGTACAGAACCGCCATTGCTCGCCCTCTCCTGCTACCGACTTCTTTTTCACCAGTACCACCGGGGCACTCCAGGGGCTGACGGACGGACGGTACGATGACTCCTTGATGTAATAGATTCTGGGTTCTCATCTCCTCCGGTTGATGTTAAGGGACGCGGTAGGGTCTCTTCACCACAGGGCGGGCGTCGCCGGTCGGTATGTGATGGTACACCTCTACCGCACACCCACGACCGTCACGGCCTGGGTCCTCGAACACCGCAGCGCGCTTCTCTAGGACAGCGAGGACGGCCTGTTGGTCCTCCGCCGAGAGGTGCCCAGTCTTCTCCTTGAAGGCTGCCAGCACTTCCGGGCTCTTCGGGCTATTTACCCCTTCCTCCACGGACAGCGCCCATCCATCGTCCAGCTGTTCAACGTACCCCAGTACTTGATTCCGGTCTATGGTTACTTCCCGATTCGTCATGTTGACTAGCTTAGTACACCCGCGAGTGGCGGTACCAAGGACCCGTGCCACTCGTACTTCCTTCTGTTTCACTTCGACCGGCTCGATTATCACTTCTTCCTTCGCCCCCACACCTGACCCAATTGTAAGGTTCGGCCAAGGAACCCAAGTAGGTCACACTCAGATATCATACATTTATTATAATTTAACAACTATACAGACCAATTGCTTACACACTATTTAACTAAACTCAGAAATCATACATTTATTATAATTTAACAGACTATACAGACCAATTACTTAAACACTACTTAACTAACACTCTATGCAACTACCCAGAATAGTACAACAATACCCCGTTATATATATATATACCTATGCAACTATAAGACACCCACTTACAACTACCTCAAGAAACCCCGATTTAGTAACCCTTAGCTTACTATCTACTAACAACTAAGTACTAACACTTATCTACTAACTATTACTAGCTATCTGCTGGGCGACTACCACTCTGGCATACCAACCGCACATCTACCTTTAAAATACCTTACTGCGCTAGGACTTACCGCGGATCAGCTACAGGTGCAGGATCACCCTTCACTCACCACGACACTCACCAGAATGAATTCAATTGCTAGCTGCTATGCCAGCGTGGTACATGTCGACTCAGCAGTGTCCTAATTCTCTAACTCAACTCTATTTTAATTATTATTTTGAATTATTCTAATACAAAAATATTTTATATATAACTGCGCGCCTCTTACAATATTGATTCTTAATTAATAATTCAAATATATTTGTAGTGGAAGAAAGCAATGAAAATAAATAGTTTTGTAAAATATATTAAATAGTAAATTTACCTTCAAAAAGAGTGTATTTTAGAGTCAGGTACTATAAATTGGGGTCATTGCTAGTAGGGAAAAAAGGCACAAAATTTAATACAATGCGACTTGGCCAACTGCTTTGTTAGAGAGCATTCCTTCGAACGGTCTGTACTCTACGTTCAGACAATACAGTCTCACTTCTGCTTTCAAACATGGAAGTCTAAATTCTGCTTCCAAAGCCAGAACACTTCAGGAATCGCTCAGTGCCAATGATAGATATTGGCCCTTATTCTAAATAAACATCATTATATTAAGATACAGTGTGATATTGTAATATACTTAAGTTTACTAAGAGATAATATAATTATTTATGAAACAGTGGTGCTCTTCTTGATTATTACTAATACTTCATTCTCCTTAAACTTACAACAGAGTCTCCTGAAACTTTCGCGGATAGGATTAGACATATCCAATCCGCCATTAGTTTGAAAGCTCAAGCTAACCCACTCGAGGCCTTACAAACTATTTTAGATAAACTGGCCACTGATGCGTTCCTGAAGTCACTTCCTCAACCGCTTCGTAATGAGGTACGAACTAAGCTACCTCAAAAATTAGACGAAGCACTTTCTTATGCTAATGCCCTAAAAGAAGTACAGGCTTCTGAAACAAACCCCATAGTTTTCGCTGTTACTTCGAAAACATCCAATCCTCGTACACCCCTATCTCCTTGTCGTTTCTGCGGCCAAATGCATTTCCACAGAGAATGCCCGCATCGTAATAAACGTCAAAAGCCACAATTAAAACCAACTAGAGTTTTTAATGTAATAAAGAACAGACCTTGTCGCCATTGTTCCGGTCGACAATTTGACGTGGACTGCACCAACAAATTTAGACCAAAACATCGTACTAACTTTGGCAAAATGCCTAAGAAATTTAATATTCCTCAAAATTTTAATCACAGAGCAAATAGTAATAATCGCTATAATAATAATAATAATAATAATCAATATTATAGTAACAATCATAATCCTCGAGTTAATTCAAATAATTCACGTTTTAACTCTTCTTCAGATAGACCCCAGTATAGTCATAATAATAATAATAATAATAATGGTAACGAAACTAGCAATAACCTCCAAAATAGGCCACTTGCCAATATTGTTCAACATTTAGACATACGGCTCGAATTTATTTCCAAATACAGCCCAAAACGAGTTAGCCCTCAGTCGCTTTCTCGAAAACCTGATATGACTATGGCGTAATCATACCTGCTTCCATCAGTCCTGTCTAACTAGGTAATACCTAACTATGGCATCACGTCCCTTCATTTGCATGCGGACAATGTCAAAAGTTCAAATTTTTCTGGCGAATCTATACTTTCGCAATTAAAAGGCAATTTCCAATTAATACTTGTAGAAATTTTCTTACAGGGCAATCATTAATTTGCGCACCGTACCTAACACTTAATAAATTCAACATTCAATTTTCAACTAGTATTCAAACGCACCAATTTAGTACTAATCGCTAAGTTCACTAAAATCCCTAGTAACTAGCCACAAAATTTCTGTGCCACCTAGCGCACACAATACATAGCACTTGAAATAACATACTTGACATAATCTCTTGAAATTATTCTCATACTATCACACTTCTCAACCTGTTCTCAACTCTACAAACTACACTACTTGTATATATTAACCATATAATTAACAAACTTATGAACCATATATATAAAAAAAAAAAAAATGCATGTAATCAATTAATTAGTCTTAAGAACAAAAATGTATATTACATACAATAATTTATAAATTATTTTATTTTGCAGAAATCAAGATGACCACGTGAATTTGTTTAATATTTTTATATGTTAATACTGATGTTTTTTTATTGTAAACTAATTAATTAATTTTTTCAGTTCGCCTTAAAAGGAAATTAAATAATTTTTATTATTCTTGTACTTGTCTGTCATTTGTATTTTAATGTTATATTTTTATAATACTTAATTGTTTTCTTGTATTGTTCAAGGTTATATTCAACTCATCTAGAAAACGCAAAACAGTTGAAAGAACTCATAGCTATAGAAACGGCCGAAATACTTGCACATACCCTCAAGCTAGCTATTTCATCTTTACCTCTTAGCTTTAATAATTTTTACACTAATATTTGTTGAAATTTAAATAAATTAACCTCTCTTTTATAGATCCAAGAATCTTCGTCGACTGCACCATTGCATGTGCATGAATGTTATTGCATGCGCATGAATTTAATTGCATAAAAATTGCATGTTATAATTGCATGATTAGTCAATATTGCACGTTATTTGTTAGAATTTTATCATTTAAATTTATGTATAATTTTGTATGATCATTTTCAGATACCCAAGATTTTACCAAAGGAAAATATCTTCATCTTCTCATACCCTTTGCGATCGCAATCCTTGCGCTTCCTTGCTCGCTTATTAAATATATATATTTTTTTTATTTGTGTATTTTGTGTATTTATTTATTTGTTAATTATTTTTAAAATACTTAAGAGTTTTTTTTTGTCCATATAGAGTTAATTCAAGAAAGTACATACACACCTACGTACCGACACCCTACAGTCTACATTGATCGCCTAGTCTACCCTAGCCAGTCACATCTTCATCAGCAACACTCTCACTCGCTAAGCAGTGTTCACCTATCAGCCTACCACCACAGCAACGCTCACCCACTCACCAGCGTTCGCTCGAGTAGAAGACATTCAACCACCACAGTAACGCTCAATCACTCACGCAGCGTTCGTACAACACACAGCCACTTTGCAGAGATCACAAACACGCCTCTCGATAACCTCCAAGCCTCTACAACTCCAGATTATCTCCCAAATTTTTCGTGCCGAAGAAAGCAATGAAAATAAATAGTTTTGTAAAATATATTAAATAGTAAATTTACCTTCAAAAAGAGTGTATTTTAGAGTCAGGTACTGTAAATTGGGGTCATTGCTAGTAGGGAAACAAAGGCACAAAATTTAATACAATGCGACTTGGCCAACTGCTTTGTTAGAGAGCATTCCTTAGAAACGGTCTGTACTCTACCTTCAGACAATAGAGTCTCACTTCTGCTTTCAAACAAGGAAGTCTAAATTCTGCTTCTAAAGCCAGAACACTTCAGAAAACCAGAACACTACTTCAGGAATCGCTCTCTAAATATCTGTACCAGTTTCACAATAAATTAAATAAGTTTATAATATCAAATAAGTTGTAGTTATTATTTTAACAGAATATATTAATTGTTAACAGTGGTGACTTCTTAATTATTCTTATTACTTCTATCTCAAACATAATCACAAGCCCTTTATACAAAATCGCTCGTGCTACACAACCAGCTACTGCAAATACAAACACATCATCACGCCAAGACATTACATATTCCAGACGAAAATCTTCTGGAAGTATTCATTTTCTATAGATACTTAGCATTTTACATTTTAACAATTACGGATTTTTGTTTGCTTGCCTCTACTATTTGTATCTGAAGTGTAGTGTATTTCACATTAATTCTATACCTATCTAAATGAAAGCAATTATAGTTCACAACTTGCCAGCTATATTTTCTACTAGCATCTATATCTGATTGTATTTGTACAGTTCCAATCTTTTAATGAATTAATATTATTTAAATCAATTAAAATTCCCTGATCAGAATCGATTATTTTTAGTCTTATATAGTCTTGCTATCATATAAATTTCTTAAAATAGTCATAGAGTTCTTTAAATACATTAGTTTGATTAAAGAATGTTTAAAAAAGCCCCTTTATTTTCAACAATACACTAACGTTTTCCATGTTTAACATTTCTAGTATTAGTTAGTAGTGAGTGTGAAACACTTAATACAAATTACATTACGTATTCCTGGGGTTTAATGGTAGTTTTTAACGGAATACGTAACCTGGTTGACTAAATAAATAATAGATAGCTCTGGTGTCCACACAAGACAGTGGAATTACTTAGAATTTTTGTCACCAAGAGCACTGTTGTAATCAACTAGCCAAGTTGCCTAGTGGCAGCCATTAAGTTCCGTTCTAACAGTTGAGAAAAAGTGACGCTACCCAGACAGCATTCTTTTCTTAGTGAACACACATACAAATCCTTTTGTATTGTTGTAATCTTTTTGTGAGTTTGCACAGTTACACCTTAATATCATTATTCAAGTGGATCTCACGTTTTTTGTGGCGTATCGTCAAATCGCAGTATCATATTTCTCTTTTACGCCGTACAGTTGCTGCCTCACGTGTGTAATATTTCTAGCAGTCTGGTAATTATTTAATTTACAGTTTTAACACTCAGTACGAGCCTATTCAGCAGTGGTGATAATAGGATTCACCAATCTAGATAGCGTCAATCTCTGGCGGATGCACGTGGCTTATATTAACATATTTCTACCTTCAGAGTAAGATATTTATCCCATTTTTTCCTTTCCTTTGTTCCTTTACTCATTATTAATTGTTAATATAAGTTGGCAGAAGCCGTTTATGCAATAATTGAAATCGCTCTGAAGGTAATCTTTCATTTTATTTTCTTCTTTGTCAGTACCTTCAGTTTCAGTTTAATATTTAGTGCATTATTAACTGTTTGCTCTATAATTCAAAGCTAAGTGGCTCTTCACTGCCTGTTCAAATTATACATTCTGGGGAGACGTATTCTATACACCAGATAGAACGAATTCTGATTAAAGGAGGTGTAAGGAACTGTAACTTTAAGGCAAGTATACGCACGTTAGCTTCTCTTACTTGCCCTCCTAGTGTTATTATATTTTTTCTCAACCCAGTTTGAGAACATACAGTTCTGTCTGTAACCTACATATTTCCTACATATTTATTCTTATGCCAACAGCTTCGCAGGTCTACTCCTGCTGGTCCTCCGTCGGAATTGAAGTCATCCTTTCTTCAGCAACCTGTGGACAGCTCTGGAAGGGATTGTTTGCCATTCAGACAGTCAGAGTAATTCCCAGGGCGTACTCATTAGTCAGCGTTCGTTTTCGAGCTCGGATGTGAGGCGGAAGAACTGGGGAAGCGCTTGTTCATCAATAAATTTATTATTATTTTTGACTTGGTGTTTTTCTGTCTTTGTTGCCCCACCTTTCTATTCTTTACAGCAAGACCTGCCCATGGTCTCCTTACGGAGTTCCTGTAACGTTCTAAATTCCTGGAAACCATCTGTTGGTGCCGGATGAACTACTACCGAGCTTGCAAATACGTAACAAATTATTTAATTAATATTTAATTACCGGTAAAAACATGAGTGGTGATCATGCAGAAGTCGTTTTCCTTCCACGCATTAAATTTGATACAGATGATACCAATTAAAGTAGGCTACATTTCTGCCTACACAGACAACACCGTTAATACTGCAAATTCGGTTGGAGAGAATGTTAAGAGGGGTGTGGGTTGGGCATCGAAGGTGCCAGGGGACAGAGACCTCCTAGTATATTTATATATATATTTTAGAATGCAATGAAACCATCTCATTTAGCAAAACCTAGAACTGAACGGTACAGCACCTAGTGAGTAATTTCTAATAACTTGTACAAAAAAGGAGGTCAACACAATCGAATAACCGCCCAGAAATAGTATATGAATATTAATAAGGAATAATGTGATCATCTATAGCTAATATTAATACATTATAGACTATTTTATCAAACTATGAATTAGTAAAATTTAAAACTGATCGCTGCACACTAATTGCCTAAACGTGGATCAATTTGTAATCTACCTCGTCAGAAACATTTTCATCATTAAATGAACACATATAATTTTGTAAAACGCCCAGAGGATATACAAAGAAGGTAAATCTACTTTGTCAAGCAAACTACAAACTTAGTTAAGTTCTTTCACCATAGAAATGGTATTTATAATATTGTACATTGGTAATGCATTACAACATACACCCTTCATTACAGACTTAGCAGTCCTACTGTAATCGCACCTATGTATTTTGTTTATGTTTTATGTAATAATTTTCTCTTTTTATTTTTGTTTTGTTCCTGAATAAGGCAAACAAAGTTTGTCGAAACGTCGAACTTGTTAATTATAAAAAACAATTACCCAATTTATTTTTTGGTTTTTTGTTTTTTACCTTGAATTGATCGAGAAGCCAACTAATTCTTGTTTTCATATTACAAATAATCAGCCAATAATATTTAGAAACTACTTATTCCAAGATATACAAAGTCTACTCGCTATTTGTTCTTGCCTTAATTGTTTAATAAAGTCTTTAAATTATATGTTTAATTATATGTTGCTAATATGGTTAGTAAAATACTTACGTGGCAGACACTGGTAATCCACCTCAAGGTATTTGTAAGTATAAGGGCAGGGATCTCCAAACACTCCATTGCTAGCATCAACAGTGCACTCTTTCAAATTGTCACATCTAAAATATATTGTAAATTTGTTTAATTTGACAAAATGATGTTTAAACTTATTAGGACTCAAGTTTATTAACAGATTAATCAATTACAACTTAAAGGAATAATAAAACAAATCAAGGTTGTGACAGGATTAAAGCATCTTTCTACATCAGGTTATTAACTATTCAAGACTTTTTAAAGGGAATTATATAATATCGTATACAAATTATCATACATAAGTTAATTAACATCTAAGACTTACATAAAGTAGGTATGGCCATACACTATATAATAATCTGTACCTACATTCTTTTTCATCAAGTCTCATACACTTAGTGACTCCGATAGAATCTCTCTTCTTAATTCTACCACAGCGCCATCACCCATTAAAACCCCGCCATGTATCAAGCGGAATAATGTCACATCTTTACCCTCTTGCTTCGGAAGTCCGAGCGCCGGGTTCGATGGAGTTTCTGACATAACTGATGAATGGTCTTTGATTTCCAAGAGTATCTTTTGAATCCTCCAGGTAGTATTAGATTATTTCTTCACGTTGGTTTCAAATTACTGATAATATGGCCACAGACGGACACACCGGAATTCCCTCTAGGTGTGCAGTCGTTAAATGAACACATATAATTTTGTAAAATGCCCAGAGGATATAGTAAAGAAGGTAAATCTACTTTGTCAAGCAAACTACAAACTTAGTTCAGTTCTTTGAATATATTGGGGACTTAATAGATTTGACACTATTTTTTTTTTTTGAAAAATTTTATTATATTAGGACGCAAGAGGTGTGAAAGATTTGATTTATTATTTATTTATCTCTTAAAAGTGAGGAATATGTCTACCAAGATCAGGATCGGTTAAAATATGAGCAGAATTTGGAGCACTTATTTGGGGGAGGGGCTTGGTTTATTTGACAAATTGATGTTCGTTTGAGGAATTGAACTTATGTCTGGAGATCAGTAGGGAATGTTCACCTCGGAATTATCGGCGATTCCGAACTCGGTCTTTACTACTTGGGAAGTTTGTTCAAAATTGGTGGGCAGGATAGAATTCTCGTTTTCTGTAGAGTGTAGGTAGGTTAAATTTTGAATAGAAATTGGGGCGCGCATTGAGGGGCAAGATTTATTTGGGAAATAGGTTTGGAAAAGTGTTAGAAATTTCATGCTGGAATTGTTGGGGATTTCGAACATGGACTTTTCTACTTGGGCAATATATTGGGGAATAGAAGGCACGATAAAATTCTCTTTCTCTAAAGAGGGTTGGAGACTTAAATTTCGAGCTCGAGCAATGCGCGCCCCTCCCCCAAATAAGTGCTCCCAATTCTGCTCATATTTTAATCGATCCTGATCTTGGTAGACTTATTCCTCACTTTTAAGAGATAAAGAAATAATAAATCAAATCTTTCACACCTCTTGCGTCCTAATATAATAAAATTTTTCAAAAAAAAAAAATAGTGTCAAATCTATTAAGTCCCCAATATATTCAAAGAACTGAACTAAGTTTGTAGTTTGCTTGACAAAGTAGATTTACCTTCTTTAGTATATCCTCTGGGCGTTTTACAAAATTATATGTGTTCATTTAATGATGAAAATGTTTCTGAGTGTTGTTGGACTAAGTAACGCCTCTGGGCGTTTTACAATCAGTGTATATCTTGAGGTGGATTACCAGATTCTACCACGTAAGTATGTATATCCTCTGGGCGTTTTACAAAATTATATGTGTTCATTTAACGACTGCACACCTAGAGGGAATTCCGGTGTGTTCGTCTGCGGCCATATTATCAGTAATTTGAAACCAACGTGAAGAAATAATCTAATACTACCTGGAGGATTCAAAAGATACTCTTGGAAATCAAAGACCATTCATCAGTTATGTCAGAAACTCCATCGAACCCGGCGCTCGGACTTTCGAAGCAAGAGGGTAAAGATGTGACATTATTCCGCTTGATACATGGCGGGGTTTTAATGGGTGATGGCGCTGTGGTAGAATTAAGAAGAGAGATTCTATCGGAGTCACTAAGTGTATGAGACTTGATGAAAAAGAATGTAGGTACAGATTATTATATAGTGTATGGCCATACCTACTTTATGTAAGTCTTAGATGTTAATTAACTTATGTATGATAATTTGTATACGATTTTATATAAAAGGATGCAGTCATACTGGGGATGGATTTTATGAAGGCCCATAAAGTCGTCCTAAATTTTGATGATAGATCTATGCGGATAGAGAATGAGGAGACCGTTCTATATATGTGTAAAGAAGATAATGGAGTGGTAAGGCAAGTAATGCTTTCGGGAGACCTTGTCCTACCGCCACGGAGGGAAGTCATAGCCGCCGTAGCATTAGAGGAAAACCAGGAGGGTTACTGGGAGTATTAGAGCCGACCTCGCAACTCGACAACGGTATTTTCGTAGACGGACGCTTATCTCAGCTAAAACTGGATTTGAACACTAAGGAGTTCGTCCAAAAGCCGAAGAAGGGAACGATCATAGGCAGGTGTGAAGAGGCCAGGATGATAAACAGTTCTGAGTCTGTCGGCGCAGATCTAGCTGAGAGGCAACCTGCACCAAAATCCAGAGTAACGAACGAGTTCACAACAAGTGCAGTTGCCGATTTGAACCTGAGGACAGGAAACCGGCCGAAGAGCTGCTATGGAAGTTCCAACATGTCTTCTCTTGCCGGGACAAAGATCTTGGAAGGACGAAGACGGTGCAACACCGAATCAATACGGGCGATCATCCATCCATCAAGCAACCAGCACGAAAGAAGTTGACCAGATGTTAGACGACATGAAGTCACAAGTCGTTAACGAACCCTTGGGCTTCTCCCGTTATGTTGGTCAAGAAGAAGGACGGATCGACAAGATTTTGTATTGACTACTGCAAGCCTAATGCCATCACGAAGAAGGACGGCTACCCGTTGCCACGAATAGACGACACCCTGGACACCTTAGTGGCGGCCAAATGGCTCTCGACTCTGGACTTAAAGAGCGTGTATTTGCAAGTGGAGATACATCCAAAGGTTCGCGAGAAGACAGCTTTTTCCACAGGTACAGGACTATGGCAGTTCTACGTAATGCCATTCGGATTCTGCAATGCTTCGGCTACTTTCGAGAGACCGATGGAGACAACTCTGAGAGTGTTACATTGGCGGAACTGCCTGATTTACCTAGACGATGTTGTCATCTTTAGCAAGACCTTGAAGGAACATCTCAGGCAATTAGAAGAGGTCTTGGAAAATTTGTCCAGCGTTGGCTTGAAGCTTAGGCCTGAAAAAATGCCAACTGCTTGGCAAGGAGGTGAAATATCTGGGACATATTGTTGCCGCGGAAGGAGTGAAGAGCGATCCTGAGAAGATTGAAGCCGTGAGTGCGTGGCCAGTCTCGAAAGATAAGCGTGAAATCAGAAGTTTCCTGGGGCTGTGTACTTACTACAGGAGATTTGTCCTCGGATTTGCAGACATATCCAGGCCACTATATCGGTTGACTAAAAATGAGCAATCTTTCGAATAGACACCTAAATGCCAAGAAGCATCTGATCGACTCAAGAAAGCCTTATTGACGTCCCCAATCTTGGCATATCCAAGGGCTGGTTGCGAATTCATAGTAATTCATAGTAAACACAGATGCCAGCGCAGAGGATCTAAAATATTAGTAATAACAAGGTCAATAACCTGGATTCCAAGACATTCATTGCTGTGGACGCTTCGCAATGATTAGTAAGTACTGATTTATTTTCTTTGAAGCATGTAACTGGATTTGTTCTTCCATATAAAGCATTTACAATCCACAGACTGTATCCATCGGGGCAGTTAATCTTTACTTTATCATTTTCACATGCAAGTGAGGACAAAATCTCAACTGGAACAAATTAAACTGATTTAAAATAAAAATAATAGATAAATCTTTTATGTTGTAATTCATTTAAGTATTCTATGTAGAATTAAAGATAATTGTTGAAATTCATTCTTGTTATATATTGTACTAGCGATGGTTATAATACATAAATCAACTTTATCATTAATAGATGAATTAAAAATAAATTAATGCCGATATTTCAAGGCGGGCTTAACGACCAACTACCAAATAGGAGTCGTGGACTACTTTACTATTACATTTCTTTAACGAATGGACAATTTAGCAGTTATGTGCGGGACTCGAATGGGGACCTCCCAATACCAGTCCATGCTCAAAACTCCTACACCAATATCGGTCCATAATTACATCAATTTAACTTACCATTTACACAGTCATATGTAACTTCCAAATATTTTTTGATGCCGTAACAAGGATCACCGAATACATTATCGCTGGCTTCTACACGACAGTTTTGTTTACGATTACATCTGAAACAATGTTATATGATGCCTAAATTACGCAGTAAAAATCTCTTATCTTTCTGTGATCCCTATGTTTAAACAAAATGGAATTTATAATAAAATCATCAGACTTCTATTTCTGTAATTAACCATTTTGACGCAGTTTTTACTGAAAAATTAGAAAAAAAACATTTTCCAATATTCAAAAAAAAAAAAAAAAATTGAATAAATGGAAAATATTTTCTTTTTGTTCATTGCAGTATTTAATAATTATGGAGAAAAAAGAAATAATTTTGTTTGCGCATGTGCAGACGGCTACAATGCAATGTTGTATTACAAAAAGTAAATGAAGTGTCTATATAAGAGAAAACAAATGGTAATAACTTACTTGAACTTCATTATGTTTAAAGCATTTCCTGCTGCACAGTTGATATTCTTTTTTTCAGGCTGACTGCAGTACCTAGGGTCTTTTTTACCATACAGCGCTGTTAAAATATTTATAGCATATCCTCTAGGGCAACTAAGAAACAATGTTTCATCTTCACATACTAGTTGTTGCAATGGTTCTTCTAGAATAAGAATCAGTATTAAACTTTTGATTCCAACCCGGTAAACAACCCATAGATATAACACGTAAGAATAATAGATTTTCAAAACTAATTTATTGATCATATATAAAAATGTATATATATTACCCGCAATGACAATTTTTGGTAAAAGAGACAGTAAAATGAGTGCGATGTAAGACATTTTGCATAAAATGAGAAATGTTGGAAATAACTCCTTATCTAGAGATCAGGTATTATTTATGTCTTGATAAGGCCAATGAATTATCTTAGGAATATAAGGAAAATGTAGAAAAAATATTATTTGAAGTTCTTGATATTGCCATAGATGGCAGGCTGTACTCTGCAGACTGATTTGTTTATTTAATGATTGTGATATAAAATTTTGTTATTTATTTCATGTTATTATTGAATTATTATTTTGAGACTGTACAATTTTTTTTTGGGCACTTTTGTGTGCCAAATAATGTAAAATACATATTTCAAGACCTGTAATGTTTATAAAAAAATAACCCATTATTAACTAAGTTAAACTTATGAAGTGAATTCTTCTAAGACTTTATATAGAAACTTTGGGTTACATAGAGTCAGATTATTATAGCTTTCGGTATGTAGGCCGTATTACATTGGGCGGAAATTACCATATATCTTTTTTATTTGCCTGGGTAACGATATCATGCTACTAACTAGTATGACATCCTTTATCCAAACAAAAATGAACTAGGTGTTTACTTTTTCAATATTAAAATATGTTCTGAACAAAAAAATCGAAAATTTCCTAGGATTTATTTTTTTTTGGAATTATCATTATTGAAGGAAACTTCTTTAACAAATTCACTTCTTTAAATTCACACTTCTTTAATAAACATTGGTGAAGAACATTGACAAATTTGAAAGATTGGGGGGATCTCATTTGAGTTAAAAAAAGGTATGTTCAAGAACATATTTAATGTGTGAAGTCGAGGTACTAAGGTTGGGACGGATAATGTCTAACAGATGATTCGTGTTGATGTTAACCAAGGCAAGTGCAAGACCCATGGTCAAACCATCTTTTTACAACATAGATTCAGTGTTTTTTCCATTTTGTATGGGATAATGGTATGGGTTTGTATTGTCGAATTATGGGAGACTAATGTGTAGACTTTATCTGGTGGGATATTGGTAAATAGGAAGGAAATGTCAAATGAGATCATTATGTATTGTGGCGGAATGGCTATTGATTTGATTTGTTTTATAAATTGGAATGAGTTTTTAACACCAAAAGATTTTTGGGAAATATAAAAGATAATTGGTGGAAAAATAAACAGGCTGAATTTGGATGTAGGAACTGTTTATGAAGGAAAGGATTTGGCGGAGAGGACAAAAGGGTTTCTGGATTTTAGGTAGACCATAAGTTTTTAGGTAGTATAGAAGTTGGTATTGTGGTTGGCCCTGATTTACAACATAGATTCAGTGTTTCTTCCATTTTGTATGGGATAATGGTATAGGCTTGTATTGTCGAATATGGGTTACTATTGTGAAGACTTTATCTGGTGGGATATTGGTAAATAGGGAGGAAACGTCAAATGAGATCATTATGTATTGTGGTGGAATGGTTATTGATTTGATTTGTTTTATCTATTGGAATGAGTTTGTAACACCAAAAGATTTTTGGGAAATATAAAAGCTAGATGGTGGAAACATAAACAGGCTGAGTTTGGATGTAGGAACTGTTTATGAAGGAAAGGATTTGGCGGAGAGGACGAATGTATTTTAGGTAGACCATAAGCGGTATATTGTATTGTGGTTAATGAGTTTGCAGTAGCTGGCGCTATCAATGTATGCATTGTTTTTTTAAATTTTGATGTTTGAATGAACGTATGATCGCGGAAGATGTTGTTTGAAAATTGGGTGTTATGGATAATGGTGTTGTTTTTGTTTGTATATTATGTAGTTGGATATGATAGTGGCATCGGTCAATGCCATCTTCAGGTAGTCAGTGGTTCATAGGACGTATTCGGTGTCAATGTTGAAATTTGGGCTAAGTCTTAGGATTTTTTTGAACTTCATTAGGAACAGAGATGGAGGATGCAACGTTCACTAGTCTTGAAAGCTTGGTTGTGTTGAAGGAGGGGATAGTTTTTGGAAAAGATAGTACTTACAATGTTTAAGAATTTGTTGAACAAGATCTGATTGCGCTGTTTTTGTCAGTTCAACTGTTTTTTTTTTAATCAAAATTATTGTGACTGAAAATTGGTTGACCAAAATCATTGAGCTCTTCATTTAGAAGTTTTATTTCCCAGATAATCGAACTGGTTTCACCAGTTAATTGAGATTTTTTAAAAAAGAACGTGGATCGGTCTCATTTATGTTTTGATTCTACTTACGGAAACATTAGAATATTGTTGAGGCAATGGTCTATATGTTTCGGAAAAATATTATTGTACAGAGTGTCCTATTTAAACGGACTACTTTTAAATAACTCCTAAACGAAGCAACAAGATATCTAAAAAGTGAACATAACGTTTGTTGAATTATTTTTGTCTAGTTTATGCTGGTGTTCATGTTTTTCTGATTTTATTGCCACCTTACACCTTAAATCGGTGATTAAAAGTGGCGATTTCCTTTTGACTCCCACTTCTTAGTACTGTATTGAAAACTATTGAAAAAAATGAAGAAAAATGCCGTTAATTTCACTTCAATATTTCAAACCGTTGGGAAGATATTCAACCATAAATATTCAATTTTCTTCGTTTTTTCCTATTTTTCTGTTTCGTAAACTAAAATTAAAAGCAGATTTTCTTATTAATTGCGAATAAATAAGAAAGTTCAAATGCTGATAAAACTTAAAAGATATTTTAAAACCATAAGGGACTTAAAAATCAGGTAAAACATCATTAAAACAAAACACTTTTCCAATTTATTTATAAAAATCGATAAAATAGTATTTTCTATTTATTCAAAATGTCTTCCTCGGCTTAAACGGCACAAGCGCATCGCTGCCCAACATAAGAAATAGCTAATCGTAAAATGTCTGCCGGAATTGCAAGCTGATTTGGATTAAGTCTTCTCTAAGGGCTTCTGGAGTTGTTGGTTCCTTGGCATAAATCTTTTCTTTGAGATATCCTTAAAGAAAGAAATCAAGAGGGGCCTAATCTAGCGACCTGGAAGGCCGGCTTACCGGTCCCTGTCTCCCGATCCAGCGATTACTGAACATCCGTCAGTCAATGTTTGGAGACAAAACTATTGGCCCATACTTTCCGCCAGGTACCTTGAATGGGCAAGAATACGCTAATTTTATTCCCTTGAGTTACAACAGTTGCTGGAGGATGTCCCATTGAATGCCAGTGCAAGAATATGGTTCCAATAAGATGGTTGTCCCTAGCACTATGCCTTAGTGGCGAGCAGAGAAGTGAATGAGATATTCAGTAACAGCTGACTGGGACCGGCAAGCTGGCCTTCCAGATCGCTACACTTAGGCCCTCTTGATATTTTCTACCAAGAAACCAACAATTCCATAAGCACTAGAGAAGAATTAATCCAAACTGCTTAGCAATTCCAGCAGACATGATACGATTAGCAAATTCATATGTTGGGCAGCGACTGCGTTTGTGCCGTTTAAGCCAAGAAAGACATTTTGAATAAATTGGAAATATTTTTTTTGTCGATTTTTGTAAATAAATTGGAAAATTGTTTTATTTTAATTATGTTTTCACTGACTTTTAAGTTTTAACAGCATTTGAACTCTTTTATTTATTCGAAATTAATAAGAAAATCCGCTTTTAATTTTAGTTTAAGAAACATAAAAAGTAGAAAAAAAACGAAGAAAACTGCATCTATATGGTTGAGTATCTCGGAACGGTTTGAAATATTGAAGTGAAATTCATTTTCGGACCTGATTTTTTTTTTTCATTTTTTTTGTGAATGCTTCCTTACTAACCCACATTTTATTTTCATTTTTTTTGGTTTACGGGTATTTTATACCACGCCAGTGACCTTCATTCTGATGTAATGGTATTTTTACTTAACATTGCATTCACAATCAAATTGAAAAAATTTCATATTAATATAATAAAAATAAAAAAAACTTCTTCACCATTATAAAATAATTTTATTTTCTATAAATAAAAAATGCCTTGCCAGAAAACTTTTTTTTAAATTTTTTTTAACTTTTGTATTAGAAAAAAGAAAAAATATTCATAAACACTAAATGAAAAAACGTCTCTTTGAATATTATCAAGAAATAATACAATTCGAAAAAAAAACTGTTTATACCATTCGGCGTACAATATTAGATAGTGGATTGTATTCGATGACTCTGTCGTGTATGATTAAGCAGTAAGCAGTGGTATCGGCAGGGAACGCTGTGCTAGCTTCAAATTCAAGCCTTACATCTACAGGACCGGTTTTTATGGATTCACATTGTTTTGCACAGTCGATTACAATAATCGGAGCCTCATCTCTATATTCCGATAAGGAAAGCAAAGGAGAAGGATTAGCCTCAGCATAGAAACCTTTCTGGAAGTTTGAGTACATGTAATACAATAGTCCGTATTGATTAACTGAAAAATTTACGTTCATATCGCTGTAAAGGTAAGATTTTGAATTGAGAAAAAGCTTAACATTTGTCAAACTGCCAATGATCAAATCTGCTGGAATCTTTCTCAGGATTGTTTTTTCTAGAAGTCTGGAAACCTAAAAGGACAAAACGAGGTTTTTCCAACTGGGTGGAAGTTTTTACCGTCCATAGCTGTCTTTGAGTTGTTGGTAGTAAAGGATAATCGTATAGTTCCCAGCTTCTAAACGGTACTGATATAATTTTTTCCTGTTTTAAATGTTTCAACATTAACAGTCTATTGTATTCATTTATGTACAGGTAGGGAATATTCCAAGTTAAGGTGGTCAGTACTAATTTTGCTTTCTCAAGCTCATTATTCACCCTATTTGAGATGTAACAATTATCTTCGCTCCTGGATCGAATTAATATAAGTTCTTGTTTGACATTTATTATTACCTTTTGATAATCTTCGGCAAAACCGAGTAACATGTTTAGAGGAATGCAAACATTGAAGTGTCCTTCCACCGATGTGAGACCTAAAGCCTTAGATCCTGGCAATATCCAACCGGCATTTTCATTTGCACCACCTCGTTTTATTGATACTAACCCTTTTAAGGTGCTTGTAATTCCAGGACTTTTGACTCTGTCAACCTCAGTCCCACAGATTTCATACCGAATTTCATCAAATAGAAAAGCAAAGGCGTTCTGAGTTAATTTCGCGTTCACCGGTACACCCGTTCCATCTTCTTTTAGAAATTTACCCTCTAAATACAGAAAACTGTCACATGGTAAGGTGTAAATATCTTGGTGTTGTACGGTGATTCTAATTTCGTCCCCGGGTTGTAATTTTGTTGAAGCATATGGGTGATGAGAGTGAACTTCGACTCCTTCAACAGATTCATAAAATCTCGGCCTTCCTGGTACGTTTAACATTTCCATTTCGATTTTGGAAGCAATATGTATCCAGCTGTTTGCAGAAATTTAATGTTCTCTTTGGAGACTAGAGATGCTTTCCTGTCGACTTTACGAGGAAGACTGGTCGTTTGTTGGTTAAATTGTTGCTTGTTATATACTTTCCTAAGGTTTAACCCCATAGCGGACAGAAAAACGACTAACGAAGGTGGTCTAAGGTCATTTTATAAGGTTTAGTAAAAATAGCAAACAAAGATGGCCGCACTGATTTGTATTTGAGGGTTGATATTTTTTTCTATTAGCCAAAATGCGCACATTTTTCAAATAACGTCCGAGTTCGGTAGGGTGTTTACAATTACCAGTACTATCGAAATATTTTGCAAGATTTCCAGTTTTCCTATAACAAACCCAATGAGTTCCGGCACCTGTGCTTTTATCCAGATTTATAACTGCACATTCATTCGTCCATGGCCTTTTTGGAAGCTGATCGCACATGAAAACACCCCTGAAATTAGAAATTTTTTGTTTCCGCGCGATACGAGAAATATCGAAGTTGGAAAGGCTCCATTTTGGAAAAGAAGACAATAATTGTTTTGCTTTCTTCGAAAGGGGGTATAATCTGTTGCCTCCTATTTTCCTAGGAGTTTTAATTATTCTTTGCTTCCGTTTTCTGCTCCCCATGTTCACTCAATGAAGCGTCAACGTATTCTGAGTATTCTTTTTTTTTTTTTTGACCAATGCACCTTTATATATTTAAATTTTTTACATCTATCCAGCTGTTGTGAGAAGAATCAAACCCCAACCATTTCACTAGCGCTTTTCTACCTTTCTTCTGTAGCACCTTTTCCACTAAAAATGCATCCGGATATTTTACTAACAGCAATTCTTCTTGGTAAAATCCTCCAGCAATTTCTTGCCCACTCGAATCTTGTAAATTGTATGTTACTGGATTAGTTCCTTTAACTTTACGTATTTTAAATATTTCCGTTGACCATGATGGTGTGTAGCCCTTACTAAATTGAGCCTTATACTTCGATATTCTTACAAATTTTTTTTAAATAATTTTTTTTAAATAAAGATTTGACTTCTCTATTGTAAAACTCTTTACCCTGATTGGTTTGTAAGTTCCGTGGGATCCTTCCATTTGAGGTTTGAAAAATTGTTTTAAACCCTTCAGATATATCTTTGGCCGATTTTCTTTTGATTTCCACACCCACATATATTTGGAAAAGCAGTCTATGACAGCCAGTATATATTTGAATCCTTCATTATCTTTTGAATAAGGAATCATTTCAATGAGATCGGCCTGCCATAGATCATCGATTCCTTTCAATATTACTTTTCGGCGTTTGAAATTTCTCCTCGCCTGTTGGTGAAGTTCTTCACGATCTGGTGCTTTATCGCGGACATGTTTGTCAGTTCACAGATAAAAACTAAATGAATCATGCCGAAGTGTTGGACCCATATATTTTATTTTATTATGCAAGCAGCCCGAAGTTTGCTCTCTATAATTTTAATTTCATCTTTAGCATTTAAGTGTTTTGATGCTAACAAAATTTTTAATCGTTCAATGAGGTCATTAAGATTTAACAATCCAGTACCTTTTTTAATTGATAAATTTTTCTTCTTTTTAGATTTGAAAAGTGCCGATATAACAGGCCATTTAGGATGCGCCCTTACAATATTGTAATCACCACTACTACTGTAGCGCTTTCTATGAGCATTGGTATGATCTAATATTTCTTTATAATTTGCCTTATCTTCATCACTCACGAGGGTCAGATTAGGATTTTTCATGAATAGTAACTCCATAAGACCAGGAGTCGCGATATAACTATTTTCCCCGATATCCAATTCATTATTCTCTATTGTGACTATGGAATCACCCATAATGAATTTATCTCCATCAAACGAATTCCGTAAGTTTCATCCAAACCTGTGGTATCATTTTTTAAAAATTTCATGACGTATTTGGAAGGTGTTTTTCCAATTTTCTTCACGAATTGGTCGACTATTTTTCCTCCTTCTGGTGTTTTAGCTTCTTCGCTTAATTGTTCTAATATTGGTTTCGCAGGTGTATGTTCGAAAATAGTTGGTTCAGAAAAACTCGTACCAGGTAATTCTAAACAAGGAGGGGGTGAGGGAAATTCACATTCATCATGTGCCGGACTGTGTTCAAATACGGTTGGTTCAGATAAGCTTATACCCGGTGGTTCTACAGGAAGAGGTGGAGGAGAAGGTGTTGGATATTCACATTTATATTGAGGACTTTTCATTCCCCTAGGAAGATTTTGGGTAAAAACATCTAATACATTTCTACTTGACAAAGGTGTGATGCTCATCGATTTTAAAAATAAACGTTTTGGTCTCTGAGGTGGAGGAGTTTCTGCTTTTCTTTTCAATGGTCGTGTTGGTAAAATCTCGTTGTGTTCTTTTAAAGCATTCACTATGGGCTTATATTTAACTTTATAGAATTCCTCTGACTCTTCCTTGAATCGTTTAAGCGCATTGTATTTCTGTCTAATATTTTGTCTGATCTCAGCAATTTCCCGAGCAATATCAGACGAAGATGTTGCTTCCTCCATAGTTAAAATATAACTGATGACTTTTTTTTTTGTTTTGTTTTTGAGAGAGAAAGGGAGTTATATTGTTATGTAAACATCGAAACCTATACGATAACGACCATTATTCAACGGAGAATCTTTGTTAATAACAAGAAAACCGTATTTATCTTCTTCCCAACATTTTCGACAAATTTCTATAAAATCTTTAAAAGACATATCGGAATTTACATGGTCTTCGTATATCCTTTTTATATTTAGTAAATCCTGTTTGAAAATTACAAGCAAATTAACATTGTCTCTTATTAAATGTTTGGGGACCCGCGCATAACTTTGGCACAAATAGAACGAATCAACATTACTATGCCTCCCCATACAAAAATATGACCTTACTCGGTCCTGTTTATCACAAGCCACATCGTCAAAAATTATAATTGAATTGGGACGGGATTCACTTGGAGCAGGAATTTCTTCATTATCTCTTAATAGAAACAATCCAATTTCATCCAGTACCGAAAAAATATGTCTAAGTTGTAGGTACTTCGGTTGACAAAGAGATTTGCTAAATATATAAATATTTTGAAATTTTAAACCGTGCGGGCTGAAAATTAAATTAAGCATTAAATTTGTTTTCCCACCCTGGCAACGACTTCACATTGATTATTTGGGTCCACTTAACAACTATTACTACCTACTAATTATTGATAGCCATTCTAAATGGATAGAAGTATTTCCTAACTAAATCGATGACTGCAGAAGTTACTACAAAAATTCTTCGAGAAATTTTTGCTAGATTTGGAATACCTGAATGTCTTGTTTCAGATAACTATGCAGCCTTCGATTCTAGCGAGTTTCAATGTTTTTTGGAGCGTTGTGGGATCAGATATAAAAGCGCAGCGCCATACTTTCCAAAAACAAAGGGAGCTGCAGAAAATGCTGTTCGGATTGTTAAGCGGGCTTTGAAGATTTCGCTGCAAGATGTAGGGCCTTTACTCTTAGCATTGCAATGGTTTTTATTAGACTATAGGAATACAGCTCAATGTACAACTGGAATATCACCAGCCCTTTCATGAATTGGACGCTCTTTAAGAAGTAGACTGGATCTTTTGCGTCCCCCAACATCAACCAGCAGAGTCCGGGATGTTCAAGAAAAACAAGTGAAGTCTTATGGTGGTTCTTCAACAGCATCAAAAAGTTTTACCGTAAATGATCATGTATGGGTAAAAAACTATAGAAAATCGGAAGGCCAGTGGGTCAGAGCTATGGTGAAACAAAGCCTGGGACCCCGACGAATTAATGTTTTTGTACCCCATCTTTCTATGACTTGGATTCGTCATATTGACCAAGTTCGAAGAGGTACATCACAAGATTTCTCAACCATTGTTGAAGATACAGCTAGGAGTGCTGATGTTGCACATGCTTCGGAGGATTATTGCTCTGAAGACATTCTGGTTCCCAAGCACTCTATTGAAAGAGGAGTTGATGAAAACTCTACAGCGGGGGAAGAAGATGAAGAGGAGGAGATGGAGGAAGTACCAAACAATGCACAAGAAGTGCAGGTTTTACCTTCATCACCCAAATCTTTACGACATTCTGATAGGGTTCGGAAGCCAGTTCAGAGACTTATAGAAGAATAGTACCATTGTGCATATGTATTTCAAAAAATTATTTTCTTTTTATTTATTTAGGTATTATATATATCCTTGTTTTTTAGGGGGGGAGAGTGTAGTGGGGCACACTGCGAACTGTCACCTGAGCAGGTTACTTCATGGTTGATATCTTTGTGTGATGTTTAATCCTTATGTTATAGTTTATTAATGAGTGAATTATGTAGTTGTGTATTAATAAATAAACGCTTATATGTATTCAGTGTTCAATTTATTACAGTATACATTACCCGCAGCGACAATTTTTTGTAAATGAGAGAGTAAAATGAGCGCGATGTAATACATTTTGCAAAGAAATGTGAAATAGTTGGAAATAACTTTGTAACTACCGCTCAGGTACTAGAAGGAAAATAAAGAAGAAATAAGCCAAAATGGCTGTGGCCAAAGAAGAAACTTTTCATGTTTACATTATTAGCAATACGGTCATTTATTAACATTACGGTCACCTTCCTTGTATAGAGGAAATATAACAGCTTCCGTATCAGAGATATCCACAGTTTCAAGTGTAAAATTAAAGTATTTAATATTTCTTCAAATGTTCTATTTTTGTCATCCAGTTTTCTGTAGTTCTTATATTTTCTGTATATGAAGTTTCTGAGAATGGGCACTAAAAGTGTCCGAAACGTCGAATAAACTTTTAAAAATAAAAAGTTTCTGCTTTGGCCCCAGCCAACTAATTTCTTGGTTGTTTGATTAACAACGGCCAAACATAACTATTGTTTATAAAAAAGAAATAGTATATGTCCGTAATAAACAAATTTATTATTCATTTTAAGAAATTACTGAATAATTATTTTGAGACTGCAAAATTTCCCTGCGCCTTGTGCGAAGGGGAGTCTATGATATCGCAGCACCTTGACGTATGTACTCGTTTAGCGGACGTGAGGAATAATTTTATTAACAAAAGGGAAGCCCGACGTTGATTGGCTGAAGAGCCGTTCTAACCAATGATGGATTAGAAAAAAAAAGTCTGTACAACTCATAATAGATCTCACTTAGACGATTCATCATCAATTGCAAAGCTGCACTCTTCAGAAATAAGGGCTGTATCGTCGCATACATCGAACAACGGCACCCATGAATTTCTAATTTTAATTCCTCCGCCTAAATATTCAGAAAGGTCATTAACGAAGTATGTAAACAATTTCGGTGACTATATACATCCTTGTTTCAAACCCACGTTTGTGATGAAGCTATTTGTAATACATTCTTTATTTCAAACCGCTGGTGATGTACTTATATGTAATCGCTGTAAAGTATGTACTATTTTCGCAGAAAATCCCATTGAAAATAGTTTATAAAACATTGCCTCCGATCTGGAGAATAGAAGGCAGACCTACATTTTTTCCTTTGAGGAGCAGTTTTTTAACTTAATGATGCTATATAGGTTAAACAAATTATCGTGGTGCCATACCCTCATCTAAACCCAGCCTAGACATTCATATAATAAACTATTTTCCTCTTCCCAATACTGTAACCTGGATGTCGAGAACAACAACCACGTTCTCCTTATATTTACCCTACTAGAGGACCAGCAGAGAAACATGATATGACCAATTGTTTGGATGTGCTAGTTGGGGCTCAATCGAGACTGTATCCAGAGATGGTTCCTTTTGATTGGTTGTAATCGACTGTTAGAAGGAAAGATAGATACATGGGAGGCAGCGGCATCTCTGGACAGACGAGGCAACTGCTCTAGAGACCGGCATCTCTGGACGGAAGAAGCAACCAACAGGGAACGTCTAATTGATATTAGGAAGGTGAAATAAAATCATCTGGTTTATAACTGAAAGCAATCTAATTAAATCATATGGGGTTTTTTTAAGTTTAGAGGTGGAACAAAAAAAATAATAATAGGACTAATTTTCTAATTTGGACTATAATTTAAACCCGCAGGGTGAGTGTTTGTCTTCGTCTAATTAATAATTTTTCTTTGTTCCTTAAATATTAATTTATTTTTATTGGATTTTAACATGAATTATAGCTATTAGGGTTTCTCAAAAATAATAATTATTATTATATCAAGTAGAAGTTTGCAAACTTCTACTTGCTGGTATTTTGTACAGGTTATTGTCTTTGTTTTGAAAATAACTTGATGAGGACCAATCATTTGCTTTTTCTTTTATCTGAACCCAACCCGTATCCATTGTTTTTGTCGGAGCAGCCTCAGGCTTTTCTTTAGACGTAATAGACCTTGAATTTTCATTCTTCATCAAAAACTGGTTTATGAAGTTGGAATTGAAATTTTAAAAAGTAAAAGTTAACATTTCTGTTCAAACATGATGGCCCAAAACTCTAACAGTGGATGATAATCTAAAACCAACGGACCCAATCAAAAGAAACATGTTGTGACAGAAAATTGCAAACATTTGAGCTTATGTAACTACTTTAGTTCACTTACATTTACCTTAACTTCGCAGAGCTCAAGTTTCTTTCGCTAAACTTTATTTGTACATAATAATCGCCTTAGATCTTTATTACTCTCCCTAATTGCCTATGTGCCAAATATTCTGTATCTGAATGGATAACATTGAAAGTACTAGATACATAAGTGTGATCATTTTTTTATTCACGGTGCCAAAATTGACAATTATTCATACTGCATTATTTATACTCTTGGGCATCTACTTGGGCGCCAAGCTATGTTATCTATTTTCTTTGGGTTTGAGGAAAGGAAAGTAGGTTTAGGAACAGATTTGCACAGAGCTAATTCAGGTGATGCTCTGGTTTTGAAAAGTGTTAAGAAGGGTGGGAGCATTGGTTGATACCCGAGTGGGAAGACGCACATGTTGTTTGTCGCTATTTGCAGGCACATTGTCCCTTTTAAAAATGGAAACATCCAACCGGTGGAGATGTGTAACTTAAATTACGTTTTTGAAGGAGATTTACTTTGATAATAATTACCCATACTAACTTCCTATTTTCTTAAGCGAAAGAACACTGTGTCAGCCGTCGGCTCCTGTGGGATAATTAATGATAAGAAATCATAAAATAAGAGCTGAATGATCCTCAGATAATGTAAATAAATAAATATGTTGTTGAACAATTAATCTATATAAGCATGTCATTTATTAATCACATTTTATTTTTTTATAGGTCACATACACCATTCGCGCACGCATATAAACTTAAATATGCGTTCTTTAAAGGCTTTAATATAACAAGTATAAACGAACTTAAATACAAAGTAAATCTTCAAAAACTAATTTAAGTTATACATCTCAACTTGTTGGATGTTTTCATTTTTAAAAGGACCTTTGTGCCTTTAAAAAGCGAAAAAAACATGTGTTTTCCCACTCAACGAACCCCCTCTTAATCTAGTTAAAAATGATAAATCTAGCAAAAACACTTTTTAATACTAGTGTATCAACTAAATTTGCTCTGTGCAATTCTATGTTATCATACTGTTTTGACAAAAATATTAGCTAATGCCCGAAACCAGTTGATGACCACCAAAGAATTAGGCTTTCACGAAAAATATTTGTGATATATATATATATATCTAAGCGTACTCAAAACAGAAAAAATTTCCAAAATTCTTTAAAAAAATCTTCATATTCACAAGTGAAATATATTATTTACAATATGATGACCTCGAGTAAATAATCAGGGATTAAATACTCTTTTAGCATGCTTGTTGACCAACCATTTTATCACAAAATAAAGCTATATTTTATCCAGCATTCGGACCCAGCTATATATATCAAGCAAATTTTTAAAATATTTTTGCTGTAACATTGTTCTAAAAAAAAACAACTTAAAAAAAATCAACCAATTTTACTTCCAATTTTAAATGTTTGAATCTCTAACGATATGAAATTCAGTGGATACAATGGATGAAAAATTGCAAAAGAAATCAAAAGTTCGAAATATTAGTAGGGAATTGTGTGACTTCCAATGATAATAACACTATTCTTAGGCGAAGAGTAGCCATTTTGTCCTTTATCAACACGAAATCAATTAATTCTGTGAAAGCCAAATTTGCTATTCATTAAATTATATTCCATAGATTATCAACGAACACAACAATTTGTTCACATATTTGTTCTAAACATTTCTTTCCTTTTTTTCAATTTGAAAAAGTTCTTTAGGTGCGGCAGACATTAAGTAAAACACAGTTGGCCATAACCTTGGCAACGGCTTTGCACCAGAATACCTATTCTGAGATTTCCTAATTTAAAACATTTTTTTTATCGAATGTATCTGTAAACAAATTAAATCGCAGGAAAGTTCAAACTAAGTTCCGTTCTTGCGACTTTCCCATTTTTTCGAAAAAGATTCCAATTATTTTTTATTAGGTTGTGGTGGTTGGTTCCGCAGAGCTGGAAAGCATCAGAGACATTTTCCGTGGTAGCCTGCTTCATTTTGTGGTCATCGACCGGTTTCGGGCGTTCGCCCATCTTCAGGATGCGTTCTTCAGACAGTGTGTCAACACAGACTCGTACAGAGACTTAGCTTCACACTAACTGAGGTGTATTCTTAAATACTAAACTCTTAAACTAGGTAAAGGGATGTGGCCAGATGGGTGGGAAAACACGTGTTTGGGTTGTTAAAGGGCAAATCCTTTTCTTACAGTGGACGCAGGGGTCTAATCTTTAAACTCTGTTGTTGGAGGGAGACTTACTTCACAATTAACTAACCAAAATATTAAGATAAAAAATAAGATGCACAAAATAAATCTAAATAAAATCAAACAACGATTAAACTAACATTTTAAAATTCATTTATTCGTTTAAAACTGAACGATTTTTTATATAATTAAACTAAGTTTTCCCAGTTCCAAACAATTAAGAAATTCCAGTCATTCTTTCACTTTTCCACGCAACCCTCACATCCTCGCAAGCACGTATACCTAATTATGTTTTCTTATACAATTAAGTTTTTTATTGTGCATCCCACAAAGCATGTCACATCATCCACTCACATACATCCTCCAAATACTCAATATTGCATCATCCAACATATTTTTACTCAATAAAACATCCAAATATTTTTCACATACACCCGCTGTTGTTGGAGGGGGACTTACTTCACGATTAACTAACCAAAATATTAAGAATTTACAAAAATAAAAATAAAAAATAAGATGCACAAAATAAATCTAAATAAAATTAAACAACGATTAAACTAACATTTTAAAATTCATTCATTCGTTTAAAACTGAAC
>JAAEAF010001203.1:0-31890 GCA_011037195.1 Triatoma infestans | reverse complement strand
TAGCACCCCCCTAAGCAGTGACTCAAACAACTTTTATGCTGAAATTAGAGCAATTAGTGAAACAGTAAAAAAAGGTAGCTACTCTGATACCTTCATTAAAGAAAAAAGTTTTCTACGTGGATTCTCAAGGAGCGAGAATAGTCACTAAGCTCTTCTACGGCCTCAAGGAATGAGGTCCTGCGAAACACGAAAAGGGAAGTTGGTGCTGATGCTCGTCTGACTGGGAAGGCGTATACCGGTTGGTACCCACTCGCTGTAGGATAGATGGAAATGAGCTGGGCGACAGACTGGCAAACAATGGACGCAAGCTTCCGCGATCCGATGGGCCACTTACTTATGAGCAACTGTTGTAAGTTTAACGGAGCAAATATGCCAAAAAATAGTGAACCGAAATAGAGTGTAAGAGGCAAGAGTTAAAAAATGGAAACCTTGATTAACCACAAGCGGAAGAGGCAGCCCAATAATACGCTTGTCTAGATGCTTTGAAGAGGCAGGCCATCCACTAGTCTTATCCAGCAAAGCCCAGATACCTACTCTGGCTACAATTCCACATTCAACGAGATTCAATTTTTATATTTTCGTGCGCTACAGAGAAAGAAAGAGTTTCCTCACAGCGAGCTCCACCTACCTACCTAGGCTAAGTCTTGCTGTACTACCTGTACACAAATGAAGCAATCTGAGTCATGGCGTAATTTGGCAAGTGCGATACCAATTTGACAATAATAATAGTGTGTTGACTTAATAAATTAAAGAAAGAAGCAAACAAAAAGAGGGAAATAGAAGGATATCCAATAAAAAAACTCAAATAACAATCACATTAAATTATAGATGAAGGTTATATCAGTGATTGAAATCTCACATCCATAAAAGTTCCCATACGTGGAGTTGTATTAAGCAATAAATCTGTGGTAAAGCGAAGCTGGCCAGTCAGACCACAGCAAAGCTGAATACCCACCTAACTAGAAATAGTAAATGTAACTAACAGCAGCTACAGTAGTCTGTATAGTGAGCACTTGTTGTTGGCTGGAATTGTAGAGGAACAACGCAACCATCATTTCTATTAGTGAGTGTCCTCACGTAGGGTTACAGCTACCGCCCTACGTGCCCCCTTGCGGCCACTTTATATACCACTACTGCTATACTTCACTGCTCGCTCACCCATGCTCTAAACTCTTCTATTTACTTGATTATCTTACAACATGTCCGCACCAATTATATTACCCAGCAATGCCAAGAATATTAACTTACGGTTATCGCCCACTTCATCTTCTATTCTTCTATCATCACTAAATAAATATAAATATATAATATACTTATGCCTTAATGTATCCTCATTTGTATAATTTTATTAATAAATATTTCGCTAAATTCACTTTATAAAAAATGTAAATTTAAAAATCTAACCGACGCAGTTAACAAGGGAAAGAAGTATTCTTATTCTGTGGCAAAACTCACCTATATAATGCGAAATAACACTTGAAAGTGTTACAAAATTAGTCTGGGAAGTTCGGCCATTTCCTCTTACAAGTCCCGGATCTTGAGCCATCAAATTGGGCATTAGGTTTCACAGCAAATAAGAACAAAAATGCAAAACTGGCTCTCACTTCAAGATCAAGAATTTTCTTGGGGGGTGGGGGGTGGGCAAACAAAACTAGTAGAAGGATAGGATTATGTATAAATGTGCTAGGGTAAAAGTAACTGTTACACTTTCTCTTATTGCTAATAATCGTGTCAAATTTTCAAGGAAGTTTAAACTTGATATTCCTTTTAGATACCACACCGCTACTAACAGTAAGGTTTTGGTCAAAATCCATCGCCGGAAGTGCGATTTAACCGATTTTTTTCCAAAAATGACTGTAACGATTTTCTTTAAATTTCCTATACTATGTACCCACCAAAATTTCTATCACTTTTATTTGATGCATATATCACTTTTATAGGAGTATATTTTTTGGGGGTTTTTATGGGAAATTTATTTGTGAGGCTGAGTTTTCCTCTATAGTTGATCGAATTCAGTGTATTGTTTCTGCAACTACGTATTATGTGGAATTGCCACATAAAAGATATCCTAACGCGCTAGAGAGCATGTTCAAAGAATTTTCGAGAAAAAGACCTGGAAATAATTCTTCAAGGATTTCGAAGAAAAAGTGGATTGAACAAGAATATTGACAGTCGCAGTATACTGAGGTCATCGAAATGCTGGAGCCACTTAACTCTGTAATTGCTACAATTAAAATAAAATGCAAACTATTAATCCAACTGTTCCCAGCTAATCCCTATATGGACTCCCTGTACAGTTTGTTTTCCTCCAGTGTGAGGGTGTTCCAGTATTTTTATGCCCCCAGAAACTGGGCTTCTTGTTGTTCCAGGGATCATCAGTTCTTATATTTGTATTAAACCCTCCCCCAGAAATCTACTGTGATCCTGTCCGCCAACCGGGCTAATGCCCCTAGAGATTGGAAGAACCTCCACGAGAGAACATTTATACTAGAATGGACAAACATATCATCAATCGTAAACAGGTATAGGCTTCGCGGCAAAACAAATATTGGACGACCATCTAAAAGATGAGAATAATAATTGTGACAATGGAACAGACATGTTGCCCTAATCTTTGTTTAAAAGATAAAAAGTCGACTAACACATAATACTGTGTAGTAGATGTTTTGGAGGTTGGTCAGAAGAGAAAAATGCTTAGGTTGGTTGAAGTTAGACTTACTGGACACTATTTGTATTAAGTGCAAATAATAAACGAGTAATATTTTAGAGTGAGAATATGGTAGCGTGACAGAGTGGTAGAGTGGCAGAGTGATGATGTGAAATAGCGTTAATACAGTACATCTACAGATCCTTGCTGGAAACATTTTTTTCGTATTCAGGGGACCTCAAAACATGGATTCCCGGTTCAAAACTCATTTTGGAAAATTTGACATTGATCACGCATTTTTTTTGCCAATTTTTTTTTTTGACATGACAGTCAAAAAGAAATAAAAAAAGAGTTTGGTGCGAAACACTCACAATTCGACTTACTCTTACACTTGTTTACACAATTATATATAAAATTAGCTTTATATATAATTAATTAAATTCGTTTGTCCTAACACAAATATAAAAATGGTGGGAAGATAAGAACCAGATAAGTGATAGGTGTATATTTTTTTCACACTCAGGGGATCTCAAAACACGCTTTTCAGGTGAAATTTTCAATTTTAATATTGACACTACCCCAATACTTCCTCTTCCTCTAAGAGAAAGTAATTATTCTTGCTTTTCCAACAATTTATCTAGTAAAATTTCTTAACGTAGAATATTGGTTATTTCCATTTTATAAATCCGATATTTATTTCAATCTTGAGGTTTGAAAACCAACTAGATAGATAGATTTCTAGATTATTATGGAAATCCTAAAGTTAGAAGTAGTAATTGGTTTTATGTTAAAGAAATTTGCCCTAATCTTGTATAAGTACTCAACATAATGGATAGATTTTGAGTTGTAGCGTATTATAACATAAAGTAAACTAATTGATTGAATCTTCGGTGGAATAAGCTCAATGGCAGAGTTCAGTATGTATCAAAAAACTAAATAAAGTAAAAATTATCTTACCGGTATTGTCAAGACATATATTTCTTTTTCAACGATCTATTACAAATTTTATATAATAAACTGTTATAAAAGTAGGATAATAACATTTTATGATAATAAATTTATATTACCAAGTTAACGTAATATTAAAACATTCTCATGCATTTTTGTGTTTTTTTTTTTAATTTATGGATTCTATAACCTTGACATTAATTCGCCCATGATTTTAAATTTGGAGTCATTTTTTTCAGAACCACATATTTTTATTTTAATAATGTCAATATACAATGACATAACATCCCCTTACAATTTTATTGTTTATGTATGCATTGTATTGAATCTAGAGGAATATTTATTTATTTATGCATTTAAATTGACATTTTTGTTGAATAAATATTTATTAAAATGTGTTTTAACTTTCAGAACAATATCCTTAAGGACGGTATTGTCTGGATATGTAGTGCTCTAAGTTGATTGCATTTTTACTTTCTATCTACATTGAAAGGACGCATTGCAATATTGAGTTTTCACGAAAACATGTTCGTGAAAGGCAAACTGTAGGTCTATGTACAGCGCAACTCAATGAGAAAATATATCGCAAGAAGCTGATATAGATAATCCGTCTTCGGTATGTTCAGGATGTCTAATGCGTCTTTTAATTAAATATGGGTTCTATACTCAAATGAACATTTAAAATAGGATACTATTAATAATTAACTAATAAACAACGATGGAATTCATTTCGAAACGTAATTTGAACTTCATATTTCTGTGCACTGATGTTTACATTTTTTAAAGAACCAAGAAATAAAACCTTTTAAAACTGGAAACAACATCTGAGCTTTAATGAGATATAAAGAAAAAAAACCCTTTTTTTAACCCAATTAGTTATAACAAAACATGGTGTAAACTGGTTTTGCTCTGAGGAAGTTTGGGTTATCACATTGTTTTTCAAGACATCCAGATGATGGGCGAACATCCGAAACCGGTCGATGATCACTAAATGAAGTCTCTATCATGGAAGAACTCTCTGATGATTTATTTATTTTCTTTGATAGCCTGAAATGTAGAGAACCTAATGGCTACTACAACATAGTGCTTTTTATTAAATACTAAATGTATAATAAATTTTACAGTTATAGAAACAAAAGATGTAGATAATATTACAAAAATAAAACAATAGATAATTTAACATAAATAATAGAATTTATTTTCAAAAATATGTTGTGAAACACTCACAATATTTTCACTTACTCCAGTTTCCATAGTTACATAGTCTGCAGTTTTTCGAACTCTAATATATAACGCTTCTTCTTATTACAAATTTATTTATTTAATTGAACTAATAATTAGTTCGATTCCTTTTTTTTTATGTTGTTGCGAGACACTAGATTTTAATTGAATTAGCTCATGCATAATTTTCAATCTTTATAGTATTCTTTCAATACTTTGTGGACTTTGCCACATACATAAAATTAATATAACTGAATATTATGAATTCCTGTAGGAGAAATTTTTATGGATGTTTAACATCAATTTTATTTTGTACCATTAGTATAAGCGGCCAAATATAAAATGGCGGATCTTGCATTTCTGCCTAATTCTCATTTGCTTCCTTTCTTTGTCATTAATAGTATGGAAAATTCGGAATTTCTTCTTTTATGGCTCACATTAATTTTTTTTTAAGCAGTAAATGTTATGTTAAGGAAGAAATAATATTGCACAATTTGACAATTAATAAAATAACTACGAAAGGAAAATAAGTAAAAAAAATTCTAAACTCGATTTTTCATAGAAATAATTAGCTATAAATAATTAGCCAATCACATAGTAGAAATGAAGGTGTGAAATGTGGGGTGTATATGTTGGGCCAATCAGAAATTTAAAATGATCAAGTTGACCATGCCACACATTCATAGTACATTATTGATCTGAAATAGCATATTAGTGGTAAACATAACTCCACCTCTCCTCCAAAAGTCCCCTTAAATGAATTTTCCCAGAGGAATGTTGCAAATAAAATTTTTGCTCTTTATATGCGTAGATAATATTTAAAGTTTAACGAAAATCGTTGAAGCTGTTTTAAAGAAAATATAAGGAAACTAAAATCTATTTTCTATAAAAACGCACTTCCGGTTATCCAATATTTTCTCAAACTCGGAATTTCAACAACATATTTTATTCTAATTAATATTATTTAGATGATAGAATTGTGTAATAAACTGAAGTAGCACTTTAGAGGAAACCATAACCCAGGGAAGGGATTAGCTCAGTGGTAGCGCGCTGGACTAGCAACGCGGAGATCACGGGTTCGAATCCAGCCGTGCTACCCTTAGATTTTCTCTTCCTAGGAGCCCCTACAGCTCACTGTTCTCGGCATGCCGACAGTGCTTTGTCAGGTAGGGAGAAGGGAGAACACTGTCCGGAGGTCGGCAGAGCACCGAGGAGGCTCCGGGCGTAAATGACCACAGATGTTGAGACGCCTTAAATTAATTAAAAAAAAAACACCATAACCCCAACCGCTCCCCCAAAATTACTCTTAAATGAATTTTCCCGTAGAAATGTTTCAAATAAAATTTGTAGCCCTTATTATGTGTAATTGATATTACAAGTTTAAAAAGAAAATCGTTGGAACCGTTTTTGAGAAAGTCACAAAAAATGAAAAAAAATCTGGTGTGAAACACTCACACAACTTTCTCTTACTCCAGTTCTCCAAATTATAATTGACAGCTTTTATAGTTTGTGTACCAAATTTAATAAGATTCGTCGAAAACTAAAAAAATTGTTCAGTAAAAGCGCACTTCCGGTTTACTAATTTTCTTGAAACTCGGAATTTTGGCCATGTATTTATTTCTAATTAATTTTGTTTGGATGATACAATTGTATAATCAACTGTGATAGCACTTTAGAGAAAAATAACCCCACCCCTCCCCCAGAAGTGCCCTTAAATGAATTTTCCTGTAGAAATGTTTCAAATAAAAGTTGTAGCTCTTTGTATGTGTAGTTGATATAGCAAGTTTAAAGAAAATCTTCAGAGCCATTTTTGAGAAAATTGCAAAAACGTAAAAAAAAACAACTAGTAAAGTGGTACTTCCGGTTGAGGAATATTGACACATAACGCACCGTCAGATCCCATGGTGATACCTAAACGTAATATCAAGTTTGAACTTTCTACGATTTTCGTTTTTGAGCTATGCTGTTCACATACATACACACACACAGACACACAAACAGCACATTTGCCACGCACATACACCACATACAGACCATTTGCTAAAAACCACTTTTTTGACTCAGGGGACCTCAAAACTGATATTTCCGGTGAAAACTCAATATCGAAAATTTGACACGATTACAATACTTCCTCTTACTAGGAGTAAGAGAAAGTAAAAAAACAAAAAAATATTTAGTAAAGTGGTACTTCTGGTTGATGGATTTTGCCCGAAATCTTGGTGACTATTATTAGAGAGAGAAAGTAAAAACCTTTCTAGAGACGGAATCTATCAGTCATTTACATGAATACTCCAAACTAGGCGTACATAGCACCTAAAAGTATTTTTTTCTATATCGTATTGAAACAAACTAACCTTGTTTAAATGATAACACGTTATGCAATTAATTATTTTTTTCATATTTACTCATTGTATGTATCTATATACAGATTGTAAATGGCTAAATAAAGAAAAAAAAAAAAAAAAAAAAATTTTTTTTTAAGAATCATCTTTTAAACAGCTTAAAAGTATGTTGTACATTGAAACCAGTATGCTAATGGAATATTATCAATACAACTTTAGTGTGATCTTATATTTCAAAAGTCCTACAAATAAACAGAAATCTAAGTTATGTAGATTTTATGCAGAATGTAATGGTAGAATTGTGTTTACACAAAAATGTTACAAATTTTTTTTTTTTTTTTAATTTATTGTAGTATATTGAAATTTATGTTTTGTTTATTTCTGTCAAATTTGTATTTGTTACAATATAAAGTAAAGTTTACATTATTACTAAATTTCTGCAAGAAAAAATAATTTAATTTACTATATGTTTATTACTTTCTCTTACTCGTAGTAAGAGGAAGTATTGTAATCGTGTCAAATTTTCGATATCGAGTTTTCACCGGAAATATCCGTTTTGAGGTCCCCTGAGTCCAAAAAAGTGGTTTTTAGCGAATGGTCTGTAAGTGTGTGTGGTGTGTTGTCTGTGTGTGTGTATGTATGTGAAAGCATAGCACTCAAAAACGAAAAATCGTAGAAAAGTTCAAACTTGATATTACGTTTAGGTATCACCTGGGATCTGACGGTGCTTATGTGTAAATATTCCTCAACCGAGTACCACTTTACTAGTTGTTTTTTTTTACTAGACTTTTTGCAATTTTCTCAAAATGGGCTCCGTAGATTTTCTTTAAACTTGCTATATCAACTACACATACAAAGAGCTACAACTTTTATTTGAAACATTTCTCCAGGAAAATTCATTTAAGGGCACTTCTGGGGGGAGGGGTGGGGTTAGGTTTTCATCTTAACTGCTGTTTCAGTATATTAGACAATTCTGTCATCTAAATAATGTTAATTAGAATTAAATATGTTGTTGAAATTCCGAGTTTGAAAAAAAATAGATAACCGGAAGTGCGTTTTTACTGAAATATAATTTTCAGTTTTTTGGTATTTTCTCGAAAATGGCTCCAACGATTTTCTTTAAACCAGCGTTGTTAACTATACATATAAAGAGCTACAACTTTTATTTGAAACTTTTCCCCTGATAAATTCATTTAAGGGGACTTTTGGGGGAGAGGGGTTATGTTTTTTTTTTAAAATGCTATCACAGTTGATTATACAATTCTGTCATCCAAATTGAAATAACTAGAAATTAATATATGACCCAAATTCCGAGTTTCAAGGAAATTAGTAAACCGGACAGTTTTACTGGACAGTGTTTTCACTTTTCGACGATTTCATTAAATTTGGTACACTAACTATAAAATTTGTCAATTATAATTTTGAGTACTGGAGTAAGAGAAAGTTGTGTGAGTGTTTCACACCAGACTTTTTTTTTTTTTTAAAAATTAGAAATCAAATTTTCATCAACTATTTTTACCTTCTTTTTTTTTATTGGTTATTGTACTTCTATTTAGACATATTTGGTCTGATTTGTTTATTCTGCATATTTTCGTATGGTCACTGTTTGAAAAATGTCAATTGTTATTGATTGGTAATATGCAGGGATTTGAATATAAGAGTATTTTCGAAATTAAAAATTTATTTTATGAGTTGATAAATGAGAGTTATTTTTAAAAATTCTATATGATTTTTTTATATAAAAGTAAAAATTAATCGTTAACATTTTTTATTATTTCAACCAAAAATTGTGGAGATTTGTGTATTGCTCAGAAATAAGAGTTATTCTTTGATTTTTTATTATTTCCCTCAAAAAATAAAAATCATGCCTGATACTCGGTTTATTTTAACTAATACGCGATTCTAAACAAACAGTAGATAAATTCATATCCAATCAAATTCAGATTTGAATGACCTCCAGGAACAGACTATCGTCTACACATTTAGAGCAGGTTACTGTTTTCGAAATTAAATTCTTCTTAAGTTTATTTTATTTAGTTAATTAATTATGTATTTTTCAATAATAGATATTTAATTTTTTTATAGAAACGAAAGATTATTGTTTAATTTTTTTATCCTTATTTGTAGAGTTTTAATTTAGGCATAAGTCAAAAGGAGTAGAGGAATATCGAGTACTCTACTCCATCCAGGTTCTTGGCTTCGAGTGAGAATGTATTGGGTGAATCTAAAGTATGTTTGGTGAAGATCTAATTAGATTAGGCTTAATTATCAAATTGTAGCAATTGTTGGCCGTTAGAAATGATCAGATGTATCTCTTAGTTGGCTGATCGGCCAGGGGGTATCATAAGAAAAACACTACACAATTTTTTAAGATATATCAAATATCTTCTTCGACCCCTGAAGAATGTTTGTCGAACGTCGGGATATTAATAAAAACACTTAAAAAATTTTTGTAGTGTTTTTCTTATGATACCCCCTGGCCGATCAGCCAACTAAGAGATACATCTAGGCTTAATTAGTTTTGAATGAATGTATTTATTAGCATGAAAGTATTTATTGGCGAGAATGGTTTAGGTTAGGTTAAGTCTGTATATATGTTTTTATTTTAGGTTTAAGTACAAAAAGGAGTAGAGGAATATCAAGTACATGAAGGATAAATTTTGTTTAAAATTTTGAAAATTTTCCTTGGACTAGATAAGAATGAAATTCTCTCCTCCCAACACCAGGAATTTTTTTTTAATTTTTATTTATTTATTTTTAAGAAATGTGCTTTTATGATTTTTTTTTCTCGGCCTCAGGATCATGGCATGCGATTTTAATTGACCTCTAATGTGGGCCTTTTTCAGCTTGCTGAGGAGTACCAATTTTTTCTCATTGTTATTGAGAGTTATGGAAGCTGTGTGGTTTGGAAATATTTTATGAATTTGATAAGGGCCATGGAAGTTTTTCATGAATTTCCCCGTGGATGTGAATGTTTTTAAATAGACGTGGTCACCTAGTTTTATTTTTCTTTTGAAACATTTTTATTGTAATATTTTTCTCTTGCTATCTTGGCTTTTTCGTTATTTAAATTGACCTGTTTCCTGACTTGTTCTATTTTGTCGTAGATACATTTAGTGTGTATATTAAAATTTTGTAAGTTTTTCTCCTGATAATTCAGAAGTCAGGGAAACTGAAATTTAGTTCCAAAACAATTTCATGGGAAGTATAATTTGTCGAAACTTTTTGGTGGTATTGTGGGCCGCTTTAACTAGTGGCAGATATTTGTGCCAATTCTTATCAGTTTGCACATAGTGCGATAAATTGTTGGCAATTTCTCTATGCACACGCTCTAGACGACCATTCCAAGAAGAAGACTTGGTTAACACTGGTTAACTATTATATTAATTAAGAGACACAGAGTGCCTGGACTTTACAATCGAGAAATGTTTAAGGTAGAGTGGTATGAAAATGACACGTGGCAATAGAATGTATTGAACTGAATTCAACTGTGTCTTTATGGACTGTCCGTTACTATATTTATACCGCTTCTTCCACTCCAGTCCGAGAGAGTGGTTGAGCTTCTCTTTGCTCTCTTTGGTTGCTGTTCAGATAGAAACTTATCTGAAATGACTTTTCCTATTAGGTTCATATGTAATATAACAATTGGATGTTTACAAAGCATTACAATTCCCATTATTTACGTAATTCAGCGAGTCACGTGATCCATGATTCAGAAATCAAAAACTTGAGTCGGCCTTCAAATCTAAGGAATTGATACACTTTAGAATGACTTGGACAGGCTGAACAAGAACCGAGCAAGCAAAACTGTAATCGGAAGCTTTGGTAACATTCCAAGAAAATAATGAAGACAGCCAGTAAAGATGTTCAGCCATATTCATTTTTATGACTCTAATAGAACCTCCTAGCAAAGTTCGGGCAATCGGCCAGGGAAAAGAAAAGACTAAAATGACAGGATGAGAACATTGCAGCCAAAAGGAACTTCACTGGACTGTACTAAACTAATCTGCCAGTACATGCAGCCATATTCATTTTTATGACTCTAATAGAGCCTCCTAGCAAAGATCGGGCAACCGGCCCGGGAAAAGAAAAGACTGAAATTACAGGATGAGAACATTGCAGCCAAAAAGAACTTCACTGGACTGTACTAAACTAATCTGCCACAACATATGGAATGATAACCACTTTGTTACACTTCTACACCGGACATTAGAAGAGAGCTGGAATAAAACAACTTAAGAGAAGGTTTGACAAATGCAATCTAACATATTGCCCACTATGCGAATCCAATCCCGTATAGCATGTAGTTTATTTGATTGTTAAAATTAATGAAAATATTCTAACTTCATAGTTCAAGAACTGATAGATGAAGATACTGATATAGTTGAAACGAGTATCACATATCCACATACACGACTGACAGTCAATCAAATTTGCAATTTATAATTTCGTTGAATGTTTATTCAAACAAAATTTTTTCGTTTTTATTTTTTATTATAATGTACAGATGTTTATCTAATTAAAAAGATTTGACATTTAAATATTATAAATACATAATAAAATAAGTTCATTCCAATAAATTAGAAAACTTTTGTTTTTATTGCATTTGGATTATAAGAAATGTTGGTGTGTATACTATTGAAGCTATTTGACTAACATCTAAAAGCAAAAAGAAGAACTTTTTAAAGCAGATAATACCTTCCTATCGTCTATTACAGAGGCATTTATGTGAGGACTTAAAGTTGAATAGTGAACAGAGGTGGAGTGGAAATCTATCAAGAAAAAGACTTATTTCTCATTAGCATAGCTACGTGTGTATCGGGGAGGATAAAACTTATAGGGTTTTTCTTTCAACGTGTCTCCAGTGGCTGTCTAACCGCTTTTATTCAATAGACATGTTCAATGTCTGCCACTGTATTGGTTATTTTTTGCTCATTATACATCACTCCATGAATAAAATGTTTAGTTTTTTATATTATTTTAATTTAATCTGATAATTTTTTTTTTTATCTCTTAATACTGCTATACATTTTTTTTCTCATTTTTTTATTTTATTTTATTTTTTATGATTGTGCTTTCAACTCCATTTTAAGTTTGAGATTATATTAGACGTGGGCCCATTTAGCACTTTTCTTGACAACGTTTCAATATAACAAATTAGGTACATGTCACTTAAGTTGGCACTGCATGTTGCACACAACCGTACTCACATTAACATATAAAATGTTTACAACTATTACATTGCTCCTAAGATGTCAATATTTATATTTATTCCATCTATTCTTTGAAGCTTACAATGGTTTCAGAAGGAGAGAAAATGGGTTGTATAGGTAAATAAACTAGAAGTATGGGTGAACACTGTATAATCGAAAAGTAGCACAAACTGGCCTGGACTTTACACTAAAATATATAAAATGGTAGTGAGAGGTAAAGAGATAGGTTGATGACGCGTTGTGACTGTTGTATGAACTCTGCTGCAAGACTGTCGGTAGACTCCCCCTATGGCTGACATAGCTGTATTTAAACAGTTTCTCCCACTCTAGTCTGGCCTAAACTAATGAATGAGACTGTCTGTCTGTCTCTCTCTCTCTCTCTCTCTCTCTCTCTCTCTCTGCTTTGGATCCCTCGCTTCGGATTTTATTACAAAGCTCATTGTTGTTGAATATCTGGGTCAGGGTTGTAAAACTCGAAACATCAGAGATATGTTCACCATGATAGCCTGCTTCATTTTATGACCATCGACCATCGGGTTTCGGGTGTTCACCGATCACCATCAGCATGTCTTGATGAACAATGTGATGATATAGACTTGCACAAAGCAAAATCAATTTAAACACTCGAGTGTGAGAGTGTCTAAATTGAAGCAGGCTATCACGGAACATATCTCTGATAAAAAAGTTTTTTTAGTGTATCTATATTTAAGAAAATAACAAAATGATTATTCATTTTTTGTAAATATTAAATAGAATAATAATTTTTAACAAACTATAGTTGATATTAATGGCATAACTTTTGTCAAGGTCTAAGGGACTGTGGCAGGAGGAGAAGTCAGTTTCTTAATTAATTAATGGAACCTCCTTCCCTTGGACAAAACAACAGTTACACTGATAATAGTAATAGTTTTTTTTTTTTTTTTTGCTTCAATTATCATATTAATTGTCTCAAAAGACTTGTGTTTTACAATCCTGACCCAGAAATCCAACAAAGATTTTTTTAAGAGAATAGTGCACTGCGATCTGAAAGATCTGTTGGCCCCTCCGAGCCTTTTCAGTTCACAGCCGGCCTCTGAGTAGTTGCTATGGCAATTACTGTTGGTAAGAAAAAATATTACGATCTGGTTGAATTTCGGTAATTGGCTTCAAGCCTCAGAGAACGAAAAAATGCTTTTAGATACTTCCTTTAAAAAACACCTCTTCATCCGATTATATAAGGACCATTTGCTGTTTTAAAAGTTCCAGGCACTTTAAGTTGGAGATCAGCTGTAAGTCCAAAGGTGCAAAGGTATCAAGGAATCGTTTTATCTTTCTTCGAGTTTTCATTAGGGTTGGGATTAACTCAGTGGTAGCGCGCTGGACTAGCAATGCGGAGATTACGGATTCGAGTCCCAACATTACTGTCCTTAGATTTTCTCTTCCTAGAAGCCTCTATATGTTGTTGAGAAGTGATGAAATATGAGCTGACGGAGCTAGCCCCGTAGGTACACAATCAGGTCGCCCCCTCCAAATTAGAATAAATAAGACAGGACACTACTATCTAATTAATGCGAGGACAAGACCACCACGAATCCTTTCCTCAGCTCATGAGCCCGGAGACAAAACTCCGGCGGGCTAACTCACGATATCCCGTGGTCCACCTAGAAGAACTTAAATGGTCGCAGGCTCTCAGCAAACCCTTACGGTTTCTTCTTTGCTTCCTGGTACCCATTTGGATTAAAGCAGTCTCTACAGTTTATTGTCCAGTGATGGGCAGTATTGTCTGCAATGAGAGAACACTGCCCGGGCCTCGGCAGTGCAATGAGAAGGCGCCATTCCGTGTAGATGTGTTAAAGCGCCTTAAATTAAAAAAATAGAAGAAGTATACAAAGTTTTTCCTTACATAGTATACCCAGAAAAATCAAATTCTAAAGAAATATTTTTCGAAACAAGAGAAATCAAAACCTATATTACCGGTATAAACTCAATATGAAAAATCTGTAACCAATATGCATTGGAATAAACACTCCTATATTAAGGAAATTCCGCAACAAGCACGGGCATCTCTTCATGTTGGTGGTGCCAACCGTTTTAACGCTACTATTCTCATACTGTGTCCTCCACGCACAGGTACCTGTCTGATACATCCACCATACTAAATCTGTGAATGGATTACAACCTTCAAGCATTGCTAAGTTCCCAACATGAGCTACTAAATTTGTATTTTAGCACGCTAGTTTCGAGACTTAAACCAACCAACCAACAGTGAGAAATTAACACTCGAAGAAGTCTAAAATCGCTACTGTCATCTAGGAGTCTATACATAATTCTCAAATAGTTACATCAAGCACTAACTTCTAAGAAGTAATCAAATGTCTTCACTAACTCTCTGCCAAATCTCTTATAGGCCAGAGAGTTCCCTACGATCTAATCTATCTATATGACTTTGGAATCAGCAAGAGTTGTAACTAGTTTCAACGTTCATAGTGCTCAACCATTCTAAGATCCACAACGCTCACGCTTGGCTATACTCTGAACCACTCTTATGGTCTTTCTTCTCCCACATTTTCATAAAATAAATGTGATTAGACATTATAGTAGTGAACTGTGTGTATTAGTTTAGCATCACCAACGATTATTTCTTGCTACCATTACAAATGCAACTATTTCATACCGCATTACTCTTCTCATTCTTTTTTTCTTTCTGACTTCATAAAAGTACGTTGAACCCTAATATTCCTGCTGGACCCCAAAAAAGGAATCTAAATCAGCAAATAAACTCAACAATAATTATTAAGTTGAAAATAAAATATGATTGGCTTCTTCCCCAAGCCCCAAGTAGTTAGCAGTGAATCTTCTATCTCGGCTTAAAATAGAAAAAAATCCATTTTGGTTTGAATACTTGACATAACTTCTAGTTCAGTATTACCATTTCAAATTTACTTAAGAAAAATAACACGAGTTTTTTTTCTTTTCCTCATCGTTTCATTGGATTAAAAATTCCAACGACATAGCCAAGAGTTAAATTAACAAAATTAAAAAATATATATTATTATACAAAATGTTAGAGTGGAACTATTAGTAGAGGAGAAGGTGGTATGGTGTGTGTGTGTGTGTGTTTTGTGTGTGCATCTTAAAGAATTCCTCCAGCCAGTTAGACACAACACTACGTATATATATATAAACAACATTCAAGGAATTTCCGCTTTAATACTCAAGGCAAAAGGTTAAACTTGATGGTGAAATTCCACAATGTCCATTTCAGTTGGTTTACATCGCTTCTTACCACATGAATACATGAATATTTATTTTATTGTTGTATGTAAATTTGAGAGTTCTTAGAACAAAATTTAATACACATTATAAAATGTGTATTAGGTTATATTATACTTAATGACTTCTGTTCTTCTTTATTTTATGGCCTTTTTGCATTTGTTTTTCTTTTTAATGTGATTTTTTTTTGCATTTGTATTTTCAAAGCTGTTTGTAAATATGTAAAGAGTAAACAAAACATCTTAAAGTAATAGGACTTTAATAAATGCTTGTATAACTGCTCTTAGTAAATATTATTTACGATACAAATGATACGATAGATAAAAATGAGCTTTTATAAGTTCCACCAATGGTTGATTTGGAATCTTCTGTAGTTGTATGTTGTTGTTTTTGAACTTCAAATTCTAATTTTATTTTTCTAGACATACTATAGCCGTCTGAAATAGCAGAGTTCTAAGATGAACTGGTTAGGCTAAGGTTCTTGTTTTGTCGTTGTGGTTGGTTCCGCAGATCTGGAATGCATCAGAAATTTTTTCCTTGATAGCCACCAAAAGGAGCAGGTATCACGGAAAATATCTCTGATGTTCTTTCTTTTTTTTCCTTTTTTTTTTAAGGCGCTTCAACATCTATGGTCATTAGCGCCCGGAGCCTTCTCAGTGCATTGCCGGCCTCCGGACAGTGTTCTCTCGCTACAGACAACACTGTCCATCACCGGACAGTGAGCTGTAGAGGCTCCTAGGAAGGAAAAAAAACTAAGTGTAGCACTGGACTCGAAACTGGGCCCTCCGCGTGGGGGTCCAACGCGCTAACCACTTAGCTAATCCCTCCCCTCTCTGATGTTCTTGTTTTGGAATATCATACTAAAATAGAATCTGAAATGAATTCTGCCTTAAAGATTAAATCGCAGTATTTTGCCTTAATTTTACACATATAGTTTACGATAGATCTTGCAACAATCGCTGAAGATCTTGACTTCATTCATTAAAACAGGTTTTTGGAAGATCATTGTTGAAAAAATAGTAATTTTTTTTTTTTCCTTTAACGCCATTAATTTCGCCTTTCAGCCATTCGCCTTCTAGCAGCTCAGTGTAAATGTGTATTATAAGTAAAAATGGATTTTGCAGACCAATGCGGTATTCATCAGTTCAGAGCAGAGAGCAAAACACTCTCCTATCATATCACCTTCGTTACATAAGGGCTAACGGGGACTGTCTACAATCGCTAAGCGGTGCAGGTGTTTTTGAAACTGATGTGGCAAACACAAACTGGCAACAAGCTACTTTTTCAATAATTTTTTTTCTATTGTCGACCTGCTTTTTTTTTTATCTAAGACTTATTCTGCCAATTATATGTAAATCTCAGTGTTGAAAATATTTTATTCTTCTTTAAACAGACAGTCAGCTTACTTTTACCGTATATCCTGCAATGGCCGGACATCCACTATATTACCATACGTTTTCCTGCTATTTCGTCATGAAACTCCTCTAGTCTTGCAAGCCATGTCTGCTGCATCTTCAAATGATCTTGGCAGTCTGTTCGAAGGCCAGTATCTCTCATTAGATTCCCTTAGAAGTTTATGACTAAGAAGAATTGCATGTTTCGCTCTTCTTTCTGCCAAAGGCTGAATATCCGTTTGTATCTTTAGAGCTTCTATTAAAAGTAGATTTTATATCTCCGGTGACAACTAACTCTAAGGATTTTGAATTATATCACGCTTACCCAGATGAATATTAGGTACTACATAACTGGGTGCACATAAGCCCAGGCAATAAGAATTTATAGTGGCGAAGTCCATTCCAAAAGTATCATAAGAAACAACCCCACTTCACAATGCGCATCAACTACACGCTTCATCAATTTAAATCTGAAAACGCCTCTTGCTTTAGTCTTTTGAATTTGGTTAGACCAATTCAGTTTTGAGGTTTTTATCCCTAAGTAGATAAACAGTTCGATTTAGCGGCCTCTGTGGAAATTGCTGGAAATAACGTTTTTTTGCAGTGATAATCATTCCATTTGTGTTTACCCAGTCTGTCAGAACTTTTTTAGTTTTTGTGATTTTTGTTACCAGCGCTTTATATTCGGAGCCGGTTGCCCATATGAACAGGTTGTCAATATAAATAATGATTGTGTAATCCATCTGAGTAATGAAATCGTATATATCGTCATTCATAATGTTAAAAAGCACTGGGCTCAGAGTAGATCCTTGGGGTAATCCCCGTTTGGTCTGTCTATAATAAGATTCTACATGATTGTGTCTCAACCAAACAAAATAGAGGAATGATTTGATCCATTTAAACATATTTCCAGCAACACCCATGTTTTCTAACTTTCTACCATTTTTGTTCTTCAGACTCGAACGAACGCCGACTTGTAAGCGTATGTTAATTTATCTTGCAACATTTTTATAGAGAGGGATTAGCTTGCAAGTAGCGCCATATGTTAGAATGGAAGTTCCAGGTTCTAATTCAGCATTGCTGCCATTAGTATTTTCTTGCCCTAAACTCATTACAGCCCTCTGCCCTTAATGAGTATTTTGTAATAAGAGATTTTTACCCAAAGGCCAGCAGTGTTCGGAGAAGGCTTCTTGTGCCAATTGCCATCATCTTGTGCTACAGATGTTGATGCACCTTAACTTACTTACGCGACCTCGATGTTGGATTAAAATAAGTCATAGATGCAGGAGTCTTGACTCCTGGAGCCCGAATCGAGCCTTGGCCTCCTCTAAAAAAAGCTTCCACCCGTCCCTGTCCTGTGCCTTGCTCCTCCAGTCTGGCACTCCAGCGATCATGGCATTCTTATTCACCTGGTCCAGCCACCTGCTTTTAGGTCTGCCCTGCCTCCGTACTCCCATAGGCTTAAATTGTAGCAATCTTTTTGGCTGTTCACGATATGCCCCGCCCACCTAAGCCGGTTCACTTTTATTACACTTACTATAGGGGCCTCATTATATCGCGCGTACAGGTCCGCGTTATGCCGCAATCTCCATGTGTTACCTTCCTTAATAGGGCCGTAAATCCTCCGGAGGATCTTTCGCTCAAATACATTTAGCTTTTGCTCATCTTTTTTCTTCAACACCCAGTTTTCCGATCCATATATGAGCACAGGACGTATTAAGGTTTTATACAGCATCACTTTAGTATTCTTCTCAATAAATCTTGATCTAAAGTGCCTTTGGAGTCCATAGAAACATCTATTGGCGGCCAATATTCGCCGATCAATATCTTGTGATACATCGTGAGTGTTGTTAATATACGAGCCCAAATATGTAAACCCTTCCACTTCTCAAACGTGTTCTGGTCGATGGTCAAGGAGTTGTTGCATCTATTGGTGTTAACCGGCATATAATTAGTCTTTGCAACATTAATTACCAGGCCCATTTCTCTTGCTGCCCTCTCTATTTTCCTGAAGGATGTTTTCAGCTCATTAACACTTCTACTCACTATATCAATGTCGTCGGCATATGTGAGTACTTGGGTGCTTTTATAAAAGATGTTCCCACTAACGTCAACTCCTGAATCCCTTACGGCTTTCTCCATGGCTATATTGAACAAGAGGCAGGAAAGAGCATCACCCTGCTTCAATCCATTTTGGGTCCTTAAAGGATCTGACAGTTGTGACTTTACTTTGACACAGCACTCAGAATTACTCAGGGTAGCACCGATCAAACGAATCAGTTTCCGAGGAATCTCCATTTCTTCCATAGCTATAAACAACTTTGACCTGTTTACTTTGTCATAGGCTGACTTAAAATCCAAGGAATAAATGGTGCGTTTCCATATTATATTCCAGTGTCTTCTCCATTATTTGTCTCACCTGGAATATGTGGTCACTTGTTGATTTTCCCTTGGTGAACCCACATTGGTACAAGCCTATTTTGCCTTCAATGTACGGTAGTATCCTTGTAAACAGAATATTTGAGAGAACTTTATATGCTGTATTTAACAGGGATATGCCTCTATAGTTAGAGCATATTAGGGGATCTCCTTTCTTGTGGATCAAGTGAATCACACTTGTATTCCATTCCCGCGGGATACGCTCATGTTCCCACACCAGGCTCATTACCTGCGTTAGCTGCTTATTAAATTCGTCCCCAGCCTCCTTCAATAGTTCACCCGGGAGTCCATCTTTTCCTGGGGCTTTGCCGTTCTTTAATTTAAAGAGGGCTTCACAGACTTCATCGGTTGACGGTGGGATGCACCTTAACTCTATATATAAAATTATTACCTATAACCGACTTCATCAGTTACTCCTAAAAATTTAAGTACTTCTGTCCAAATTCTGCCTAAAATAACGACTACACTTTTGTATGTTGTAAATCAAAGCTATATCCTTTCCAAATTTCTTTCACAGTGATATTTGATATTGACTAAAAATAGCAAAGGCAATTTTAAATAAAGTTATTCAAAGTTTATTTTTGCTCTTAATCTCTTTTAGACTTCTTAATCTCAACAGTTTCAGACTGAGCCTTGCTAGCCTTAAAATCAGCCCAAAGATTCCTTCTATTTTATATCGGTAGCCTTGTCAATTCAATAAGAATCATAATTTTGTTATAGTTTAGGGAAAAAAAAGGAATGGAAGTTATTCAATCCAAGCACACGGAAATCGTCTTCCACAGAATAATAAGGAATCCGGAGTTCCTACATTAAGAACCACTTGTTTTAAAATGTTCTGATTTACGTTTTAAAGCAAGAAGTACCATTGTCTATAAATATATTTATTAATATTTGCAAAGAAGATGAAATAAATAAATTGAGATCAATTTACAAAAGAAATTAAAACCTACACTGAGGATAAACATATAAATTCTATGAATTTAATTAAATGAAATTCTCCAAATTGTAAACATCACCGTCATGTTCATAGAAAGGTGTGTTTCATTCGGGTCGAGTTTTATAAATAACACTGTTAAATAGTATTCATTATAATCTGCAGACAGGAGATTATGTCTTGTATACTTTCCTGGATAGTCTATATTGGGAAATCAGCCATGTACCCTTCCTTTAAAAGGGGTTGTTTCTTTTTTCTTTTTACCATACATAAACTTTGAACTTTTAATGTTAGCAAGGTTAAAGTGTGATATGTAACCACCTTATTTAGGGTAAGGTTGATCGAGAAGTTTTTGGCCCTGCTGATATTATCTATGCTTTTGATCACGAGCTCGTGAGTATAGCACGCTCCATTTGGTGCTCACTCTCTTGTAGATTGTTGAACTTAATTTTCTTTCCACCTTAGGACTTCAAATTGTGTTGGTTTATTAGTGCAAGCTTAACTAACATTTTTAACAATTTATATAAGTATGTTTAAATACTTCTTATTAAAAGTGAGAAATGTTTACAAATTTAGATAGATTGATAGATTTGATATATATACAATATTTTGTGGACTTTTGGTTTTTCTAAAATCCGGATTACAAAAACATCAATGAAAAGAATGGAATGTGCAAAACAATTTTCGCAAAGTGAAGTTCGCAAATATCACAAAAACGAAAAGTCATAGGAACCTCAAGCGCGGTATTCCCAGGCCCAGATACTATCACTGCATCCTTGCTAGATCAATCTTTATAGATTAATTCTTTATTTTCTTGCAATTTTTAAAGTAGGGATTGTTTTAAAGTCACTGCTGGCATTGTAATTTATTAAAATCTTTATAAACAGAACATTTTGAACATTGAAATATAAAGTGATAAAGATCATCATTCATATTAAGACAGCGTCATATATATATATATCTATTTATATATCACAGCCGATTATATAAAGTTTGAACTTCTAACTGATTAGTTCTCTCATTTTATTAGATCATTTAGTTCACCTTTATTTTATATTTTATGATCATTTATTGATCTCAACATCTGTGGTCATTTGCGCCCGGAGCCTTCTCAGTGCACTGCCGGCCTCCGGACAGTGTTCTCCTGTTACAGACAACACTATCCATCACCGGACAGTGAGCTGTAGGGGCTCCTAGGAAGAGAAAATCTAAGGGTAGCACGGCTGGATTCGAACCCGTGATCTCCGCGTTGCTAGTCCAGCGCGCTACCACTGAGCTAATCCCCTCCCTCATTTATTGATAGCCATTTTAAAAACTTTAGAAATTTTTAAAGTTTTTTCAATTTCAATTTCAATTAATCTCTGAAAGCTTTTTTTATTTTGCCTCATCTTTCATATTCCGCCGAATAATATTCTTATAAACATTTTAGTTTAGTATTTCTTCAACTAATATGGACAGAAGGTATGTGTAGAGAGGTAACCGTAAAACTGCTTTCAATAAAACCAAATATTTAAATAAGTTCCACATAATTTGAGATTAAAAGCAACCTCAGACTTCAAATTCATGTGCTCCAGTACACTGCCAAGAAGATAGCTGAGCTTACCAATTCCTAGACTGAGTAGAATATACTACTCATGATATAATTAAACTGTAATTTATTTCACGCAGCACCTCGACGAATCTGAAGCCTTGGAACTTTATTTAAATAAAAATTTAAGCAGCGTCTCACATGATTAGAATTTGCGTGACACTTCCAGTCAGGAAGAATAAAAATTTATGTCGTCTAATTTATAGAAAATGAAACTGCTAAAGCAAGTTATTAAAGAATAAAGTCCGTTATATATATTTTGTTACCTGAAAAAAAAAAGAGGGGTTAATTTAGAAAACTTATATAATGAGGAAAACATATACATGTAATTTTAGCTAAACTTGATTAAAACAAAACTTATAGTGAAGAAAGTGAAATCTGATAAAACAGTACACTATTTTGCATCCAATTTTGGAAGTTTCGTGAGCAATAAGTACATTGCAGTTAAGCCAACCACTGAGATGTGCATCTACTAAATATGTGTGTACTTCTTTTGTAGACAGTTCTGCCAATGAAATTGAGCTTGTTAAAAAGTTTGTTCAGCCATAAAAGGTCCACATCATGCCATATTATGCACAGCCATAAAACGGTTGCACTTTCTAAATGTAATTTATTTTAAACGAACAACAATATTAATTTCTAGTTATTTGTGTATTAGAAAACTAAGTCTCAGTGTAGAATGGTATATACTATAGAACTTCTTACACCAGAACAATACTGATGTGCTTTCACCTAATAACAGTCACACGTACTTCGACTCCAGGCAAGGAAAGTGGAAAATCTTTACACAGGAAAATCTTACCCCTATACATGTTTCCATTTCACCACCTTTATTCAATTCTGTTATTTCAGATTCCTTCTCGATGAATGATCAACATGGAATCCCCATCCTTGACTTAAACAAACGGAATTTAATAACCAATACAGAATGTTAAACAAAGTACTAAAATATAAAAACTTTAATGTACAAAACCCAGCGGTAAGAGAAAGTAAATGATTACTCTCAAAACTTACGATACACAACAAAAGGCAACTATTGCATTTCCTAATAGGTCCACTTCATACCTACCGCTATAATAGGAAGTATTAGGATCGTGGCAAATTGTTGAAATTGAGTTATTATTGGAAATACTGTCTTGAAGTTCCCTGAGTATGAAAAAGTAGTCTGCCTTGAAGAACTGATGCAGAACTCTGGAAGAGTTTTTCTCTCTTTTTCTCAATACCTGAATCCTTTGTTTGATGCACATTATTTACTCGTAGATTTGAAACTGTCTATGTTCTCCGCTATAAACAAAAAAAAGTTTTTGAGTAAGAGAAAAGTGGCCAAAGACAAGAAAATAGCAGATTACCGCTTGACTATTCTCCCCATTCTTACTTATGGCAGCAAATTCTGGGCCTTAAGGCAACCAGATCGGAGTCGCCTCCAAGCTTTGGAAATGAGGCGGCTTTTAAGAAAGGTAGACGGCAAAATGAGGAGTGACCGGATTCACAACACGACAACGCGGACCAAGCCCAAAATCAAAACCCCAATTCAAATAATTGAAGGAGGGCAGCTAAGTTGGTATGGCCACGTAAGTAGAATGGAGGATATCCAGTTACCCAAAAAAGCTATGGAGACAAGAGTGGGCGGAAAACGACTCCGAGGAAGAAGAAGAACTACCAAGGAGGATAAGCTTCAAAGTATTCTAAAAATCAAGGGGATCGAATGGTCTGAGACCAAAAGAATAGCCAGGAATAGAAAGAGATATGTAAAACCTCCTTATGTAAAACCGGTTCACCGGCCGGTAGAAGAGTTCTCGAATAAGAAGAAGAAGAAGAAGAAGAACTGTCTATTTCATTGAAACTTTAAATAAGAGCCTTTAAATAAAGTTAATAAACGCCCTCCTGCTCAATGGTGTCATTGAAAATAAGGGAGTTGTTGCAGGAACGATGCAGACTATTGTCTATGTTAGATCAGAAAGATATGTTCGTATGTTCAGTTCAAGAGGCCTTTATCTCCTCAATCTCTGATTCGTTCGACCTGATTCAAGAGTATTTCAGATGAGCTTAACAGCAATCTATATGATGTTTGAGTGCCTTATAAGATTTATTTATAATGTTCCATTTGATCACCGTATCATACCAATCTGCAACAGGTTATCCTGATTAAAAACTAATCCCTTAAAAGACAATATATCTTGAGGAAAATACACAAGTAAGTATATCACCTTTAATTCAAAATATTTTTTTGGAAGGAAAAGTGATTTTGATGGCTCTTGGTCAGAGACATATTAGTCTCTCTGGAAAAGTTAATTTTCTGAACTTTTTTGTTTTCCTAATTTTCTCGATTACGACACACAACCTGCAATGTTTTTTTAAATCTGTTATTCTAATTTTTCATATTTAGATCTATTAATTGAAAGAAACTTTTTTCAAGCAAAGTAATTTTATTTAATGGAGTTTGAGATAAGCTGGGATATCATGCTACGCTTAAAGTACTATGTCATAATAATATAGATTTCCGCAATATATAATTTTAAAAACTATAGAAAATTTGAAGTCTGACGAATATTTATCAATATCAACTTGAACATTGAGAATTGCAATTCGAGAAAATCGTATATTTTTTCTGAACTTGTGATCTAAGTAGAATATAATCTTCTGTAATATATACTTATAAAAGGTGAAGATAATAAGCAGATAAAGCGCATATAAAGATAATGTTACTTTATGCTGTGAATATTGCATACAATGGTTTTTCTCACCATCATCGCAGCTATTATTATTACTTTATGCCATCTCACCTTAATAAATACTAGAATTTATGGGAGGAAGTAGTTATTTATTTAGACAAAGAGAAATAAATTTTTCTTTTTTTTAAATAACTAGCTATAAATGAAAGTATATTTATTACATGGAACAATATATAGAAATATATATAGTGTTCAATTATGTAATAGTTGCAGGATGAAGATTGGGCAAATGATGTACAGACAAACTGACACTATGCTCACAATTTATATTTTAAGATTTACTTAGTGACGAGAAAAGAGACTATAAAGAGGGTAAAATAATGAGCGAAGAGTGAGATGTTGGTAGTGTGATCAATGTAGAACGATAGCGTTGGCAATTGTGAGCCGCTTAAAGAAAGACTTGGCTGTCTTGTTTATTCTAACAGTGGCTACCTTTGTGAACATTCCAAGGTTGATCTTGAGGCTTGTTAGCTCCTTAAAGCTGATCTCCGACTGATGGCGAAGTCCTCAGATTTTCAGTTTTTTTATCCCAGTCTTCCTACTAGCTCTTGGTGGAAGCTAGAGACAGCTTACTGTATGCTTGGCTGTCAAATAGAAGCCAGAAGGTAATAGAGATCCTTAGGGTATGGTGTACAAGGTGCTGTCTAATAAGATGAAGACACACCTGATACTAGCCAGTCTGAATATAGACGGAATATCAGGTGTTGGGTCCTGGAAAGAATCGACTCAGCACTTATTGAAAGTACTCCTCCCGGAGGATAACCCTCTGGATGACACCAATTGCAAAGAAGTCGTCGCGAAGCAGCATATGAGTCACCAGCTCTGGATGGATCCGCGACCGAGTTTGATATATATGATATTAAGTTTGTTATTGGCGAAATTAAGAACAAGAAGGCACCCGGCATAGATATGATTAATGGAGAAATTGTCCGGAAAAATGAGGACGTTCTAAGCCAGTATCTGCTTGACCTTTTTAATGGATGCCTGAGACTGGGATACTTTCCCCAAACATTTGTACAAAAAACAACCTAATGGCGTGTGGCGAAGGTAACTTGTGGATTTTCTTCTGCCATATTCTAAAGTTCCAACGATTAAGAAGGCCATTGTTGGTAAACTTTGATTCATCAGTCCATAAAATTGTGCATTTTTTGTGGGGATATCTAAAAAATAAATGTACAGTAACCTTAATCCCATGACTTCAGTCGAAGATATGGAACGTCGAATAACTCTAGCCTGCCTAGATGTTGACTTTGCTACCTAAGTGCTGCTACAAACACAGCGTGGGAGTCCAGAGCTTTGGCTTGCCTATCCGTTGATGGTGCCCAGTTTGAACAGCTTCTTTAAAAAAAAAATAAGGTAATTTTGACATTAAACTGAAATTTGTTTTCATATTTTAAATTACCATAAATTTTGAAAAACCTAACCGATTTAAATTTTTTTTTTTTTAGAGGCTCAAGTACTATAAAAATATGCAAAAAAAAATATAATGTTCCATTTGAAAAAAAAAAGTAGGATGCTGTATCTCGGGATATTGGGGTATAAAAAACCGGATCAATCACTGAAAATAAACTAGACTAAAAATGATTAAATACGTGTTTTCTATTTTTTTGAAATTTCCCGCCGTTTAAAAAAAAAGTGGGTGGAGCATATAACTCTGGTCAACCTATATACAGGATTCAACAGCTGTCACCAGTTATAATGTTTGGGGTTCTGGCTTTAATACGTTGTTTGGAAAACTTTGTGCATCGTGCCAATCACAAATCCAAGTGTTCAAAATTTCAAACAACTCTAGCCCCAACAACAATTCAGAAATTAGCGGTCAAGTACATAGCAGAGAGTTCTCCATGTGACATATTCAAATCAAAACCAACCCATTGCATAAATATTTTAAAAAAAAAAAGAAAAAAAAGCACTGAATAGGATTCAAAATCATTGAATAGAAAATAACAATAAAAAAAAAAGTATAAAAATAATTTAATAAAATAATTGATGGTTTTAATTGAAATGTCGGATCTTAATCCAATATCAAAACCAATTTTAATTTTCCTTTTCTCTTCATATTGAAATCCACTTCGACAAACGATTAACTTGGAATACCGATAGTGGATTGAAACAAATAGTGGAAATTCGCCACAATAGGGTTGGTGTCCATGTTACTGAAACCAGCCGTATCAGGCGTTAGCATCAACCCATACAGACGCATTTATATCCCAGCCCTTCAGCCATCAACGCCCCTCTGTTATGCCCATTGTACTGTAATGTAATGTTTTGATGCAATTTTGAGAGCCAACCTTCCCCATAGAAGCTGTCTCTTGTTCCCACCTGCAGCTAGGAGAAATAGAATAAAAAGCCAGTGCCGTGAAGGCTACATGAAGATCAACTTTGAAGGACTAAACCAACATTTGAAAACTCTAAACAAACTAGCTGGAAGAAAACAACCAGTCAAGCTTTCAAGTACAGTGAGTCCGACAATTTTCAAAGATTATTCAAACGGCTTGTAACAAATAATCAAGTGTCTCAACACATTTTTGCATTAACACTTATACAGGTCAGAGAGTGTTCATCAAACTAGCCCACAATATGTGATCGACAGAACGATCAGGATTTTTTTTAACTAACACATAGCTGTTTACAAACATTACCATACCACCACTAATAATATATCAACACTGACAACTCTCATCATCACTCTTTGTTCGGTCACTCAATCCTCAATAAATTCTTTTCTTCTCATTAATTCCTTAAAACATAAATTACTTATACAGAGTAAACAGTGCGTTCTATTCACCATCACATCCAGCAAATTTTGAAACTGAATAATACTAAAAAAGCTGAACTGAATAATAAATTACTAAAAAAGTACTCGACAAACTAAACAAATAGTCGAAACTACATTCGGAACAGCCATACATTTGAGGCTTTATCATAATATTCAGTTCTTTATCACCAACTTATCATATTCTCAAATCTTCATCACTAACCAAACTATCTCTAATGACCTTTAAATGCCCTCGTCTTTGCGATAGCCTATTCTCGTTATCTAAAATTTCATTCCCAATAATTATCCTTTCACTCAAATCCACTAATTCTAGACTCCACTGGGAGACTCTAGTTTTAATGGCTTGTCCGCTGGATAGCCGTCGTTTACTCAATCAATTCATGATGTATGCTTGTTGATCTTCAGCCAACTTTTACACACTTTCGTTATTATCACTTTACTTGATTGTATATTCTAATATTGTGTCTAATGAGAAGTTGAAGGCTGACACTTTTAGGTCTTCCGAGACAATAGTTCCTAAATACAGTTTTGTCTAGCCCTTCGAAGTTCTGATACTGGACAAAAGGGTTTGGCACCAATACTAGGTGGAGATGAGTATTCGAACGCCTCAGGATGGAAGGTAGCATGAGAGTTTGGATGTATGGGGATTCATCCTGTGAGGTAAGTAAGGTGCAAGCCTAGTTAAGCAAGTTGCAATAATTATCAATGCTACTGATTTAATAAAATGTGGGATATATAATTCTAGGTGTAGTCATCTACCCAGACAGCTAGATTGTACCAGAGCAATTAGTTCCTACCAAGCCTCTTCTAGACTCGAGTGTGCCCGCTTGGACATCTTCAAGAACATTAGTAGCCAAAGTAAAGTTTTTATAGTATGGCTACGAGGCGGCCGGCAGTCGCTTTACTCAGGATGTTTGTTCCTTACAAACGTCAGAACTGTACAGTAGAATACTGAAATGCAAATGTGGATGCAAACTATAGGCCAGAGGCAAACAAACAATTTTAAAAGTTAGTAAGCTCAGTCTTATTACAGTATTAGTCCAACAAGGCCTTACATATGATTGCCTTCTCACTGACCACTACTAGATTTTAAGAAATGTACGCGTCACCTGGGCTTGATAACGGGTAGCTCATATTGGTTTGGCCAGGAAGATTACGAAACAGTTGTATGTATTGTGTCAGTGTGAGTGAGAGATCACGTCTTCAGGGAGACGAAAAACTGACGCCTTCAAATTTAATCCAGGAGTCTTTCTCCACACTTAGAATCCTAATTAAATAAACAGGACTGAAACGATAGGAAGTCGCGATGATCTCCAAAGGAGTAGCCTTGCCAGTCAATGCCTACAGAATCTAATCTAAAATGTAGAATATAAATGTCAATAAATAATACAAAATATTTGTAATTGGTTCCGCAGAGCTCGAAAGCATCAGAGATAGCCTGCTTCTTTTTGTGGTCATCGACCACGGTTTCGGGCGTTCGCCCATCATCTGGATGTTTTTGTCAAAACTGTGATAACATAGAACTTGCACAGAGCAAAGTTAGCTGATTGAATGTATCATCTAAATTTGCTCTGTGAAAGTCTATTTATCACATTGCTTTGACAAAAACCTCTTGATGATGGGCGAGCGTCCGAAAACGGTCGATGACCCAAAAAGAACCAGGCTATCACGGCAAATATCTCTAATAATAAAAATATTTCTTTTTTCTTTTTTGTTACAATTGTAAAATAACTTTGTATAGAGAAATATAAAAAAAAAACAGAAAGTTGAAATTTAGTATTTTGCACTACACAAAACGATCATGCTTTTGTGCGTTACTAGCAAGATATGATTTAAGCAGGGTAACCAATTATTTATAAACAAATTAAAAATCTTATTTTTTATTTGTAATGAGGTTATAGTTAAAAGTATCAGCATTTTTATTAATAAAATTAAAATAATGTTTACATTCATACAAACATTAAAGAAAGTTTTCAATCAATGTAACATCCCCAGTGGGAAATGTAACGTTTTCTTCAATTACTTAAAAAAATAAAAAAAAAGCGTAGAGTGTAGTGAGATATATATATATAAGGGACTGATTGAAGGAAGCAAAGTAAGTGCCCGCATATTCTAATATGTCCCTAAAGGTTCACCCTCTCCGCCAGCCAACATAGTCAATATTCTAAATGTTAAAAGCATCTTAACATAATCTAGAAAATTGTTCAACTTAAAAATCACCATATTGTAATATTACTTAACTTGGAAGTGATTGCTCTAGAGAAATACCTTATTTTATTTATCATATCATTTCACTAATGTAAATTTGTATAGCAGCATACTTGTTTACCAACGTTGTGACGTGGGTGTCTTGATCGACTTCATGATAACCGAATATTGCTTTTCAGATTTATTTATTTTAGTAAAATTGTGATTTTCCTAGAAAAAAAAGAGTGAAAAATATATATATCTTATTAGAATAATCTCAAGACTTTCTCCTACCGTAATAAAACTTGACATATTTTCTAATAACTTGGAAATTTAATGAAACTTAATGACGAATAATGAAACCCGAATAGTAATTAAAATTTAACTTCACAGATTCCACAGAAACTTCAAAAATCATTTTTTGTGGAAAAATATTACAATAAAAAAAAATATATAAATTATTATGCTAATTAACTTTAAAGAAAATTAATTATAACTGCATTTCCAAAGCATTTGACAGCGTCTGGCACGAATGTTTCTTATAAAAACTCCATGTTTCTTATCTTCAAATCCTACTTCTACAACCGTTCCTATCAAGACACTAAAGAATCTTCCACTTCCCTAACATATCCCATTCTAGGTGTACCCCAAGGCAGCATCCTGGCACCTATACTTTATACCTTATATACTGCTGATATCCCCGAGCATCCTAACACAACTATTTATAGTTATGTTGACAACGCAATCCTTTCCTTCCATAATGATCCCACAATCGCTCAACGATCCCTTCAAGTCCATCACCAATCATTCGACTCCTGGTTAACAAAAAATCTAGAATAAAAATCAACCTTAACAAATCTCATTATACGAGTATTGTATTCACCTTAAACAAAAACAAATTATTCCTCCAGTACATCTATTCAGCATTCCTATCCCACCGGGAGACCACGATCATTACCTTGGTTTGTACCTAGACAAGCAATTAATCTTGAATCCACACACCAGACTTAAACGGACTTCCCTCAACAATCGTTTCACACACTTGACAAGCGCTCCAAACTCATTCTACACAATAAGAGACGACTCTATACTTCACTACTTGCACCATCTGGATGTACAGACAAGAACTCTATGGAACTACAACAAAATACAAACCCTGCAGTTCAAAATACTCCGTCGCATAGTCGATGCTCCTTATTACATATCCAACCATACAATCCACACAGATCTGAAGCTTTGTCCACGATATAGCTGTGTGATGGATGCAAGAAATATAAAAATATATTTAATTTAAAAAAATCAAAATTATGAAGAAAAATGCGAGCTTGTTGGCAAACGGGTACACGCAGGTAGCAGAGTATAATTACAGGAAAAGTTCATGAACCTTGTTAGCATTGTCTACCCCTTCTTCTCACCGGGGAAAATTTGAAATAACAATTAGAAGACATTCCTTCAATATTGTTTGTTGTAAACACCGAACCAGAACACTTCAGGAATCAGTGTCAGATATAAGTTATAACATAAGAGTTCATTCCAACTAAATTCAATAAATTAATTAATATTGCTGAGTTATTGAATAGAATGAAATATCTTTAAAGAATATATTTAATTTAATCTACCAGTGTTTTCTTAATTATTCTTATTACTTCTCTCTCTTAAAAATTATACTTACAAGCCCCTTTACTAAACCGCTCGTGCCACACCAACTACTATTACAAACACACAAGCTGCTACAACACAACATCACCAATTACATTTCAGCTGCAAAGCACCGGTAGAAGAAATTCCACAGCAGACTCCCCCTTTAACCCAATCCTCTCGCCCAAACTCTCTCCTACACCAAACTTCCAGGCAATCCTGCAAGGCGATTGAAACGTCGTTGGCCCCGCGACCTTCTGGGTAACTAATAGTAGTTGTCACTGGATAACGTCATTGTTTATGTCTCCTATTAGCCTATTTACTTGTTATGTATTTATTTATGTAGTTGTAAATATTCAATAAAAAAAAAAATTGTAACTGTTTCAGAGAAAATTACCAGAAAAAAACAACTTAGGAATATATTCTCTAAATTAGCACTTTCGGATATATTAGTTATAGATGGTAGAAACATATACCGTACTGATATGGGCTTGTATGGGATTATGGAGTTTAATGTTGCGATTTTCCCGTAACTCCCCAAAAATCCTTTTCCCTGAGAAATGCCACAAATAAAAG